>VZQC01009942.1:97166-128923 GCA_009823505.1 Rhizomys pruinosus
GTGTAAAAAAGGATACCATTGGAGGAAAGATTGCCGCTCAAACTATGATAAAGATGGAAAAAACCCTGCCACCTTTAAACTCCTAGATGGGCAGCCCCTAGCCCAGGGGAAAAATGGGGGAAAAGGGTCAATTCACGCCCTCTGGGCAGCACCTATTTCAGAAAGCTCACATCCTGCACTGACGATTAAAATTGGGGGGAGGTCTTTTTAAATGTTTGATAGATACAGAGGCAGATAGAACCATTATAAAACAGCAAGAAATACCCCCTGACTGGCCCTTCATCCCAGGACCTAAACTTCTAGGAATAGGAGGGCCCTCACAGTCTTACATAACTAAAAATGTTTACACCTGGGAAGACCCTAATGGAAACACAGATCAGATTCGCCCATTAATAGCACCTACCAATATCAATCTGCTAGGGCGAGATATTTTAGAGGCCTTGGATGTAGTTATTGTCACTACAAATGAGAACCACCATGCTCAGACAGACCATTTAACTGGGAGGAAATGCCTCCATCATCTTAGCAAAAAGCACCCCCAATCCTGAGGGTCACTGCAGACTATTCTCCCCCTCGTCTGGACTGGAAGTCAGATGATCCAGTCTGGATTGAGCCTTGGCCCTTACCAGGGGAAAAATTACAAGCTCTCCAAGACTTAGTCAAGGAACAATTTTCATTGGGACCCATCCATCCATCTTGCAGTCCCTGGAACACCCCTGTGTTTGTCATTAAAAAGGCAACAGCAGGTTGGCATCTCTTACAAGACCTGCGAGCCATTAACAGAACTATGCATATATGGGGGTCACCACAGAGGGGTCTCGCCCTTGCCTCTGCTATTCCAGCTAACACCCCTCTGCTAGCCTTAGATATAAAAGATTTTTTTCCATCCCCCTCCATACTGAGGATTGCAAGCAGTTCGCTTTCTCAGTTCCTGCAATTAACAATTCAGGTGGACTCTCCTGTCACAAGGCATGGCCAACAGCCCAATGCTCTGCAAAGAGGTGGTAGCAGTGGCTCTTAAACCCCATATGGAACAAGGTCTGCAAGTCTTCCATTATATGGACAACATTTTAGTTTGGGACAAATTATCAACTGACCCTGCAACTTTAAAGGACAGGCTTGTACCATCCTTAGAAGCTTTTGGATTTAAAATAGCCCATGCTAAGGTTCAAATGATTCCCCCAACTCATTTCCTAGGAATTGAAATTTCTCTCACTGCAGTGAGACCACTCAAACCTGTACTCTCTTTTCCACCCACACTCACACTAGCATCCTTCCAGTCCTTCCTAGGAAATCTTAACTGGCTCCACCCATGGCTGTCCATTCCCACAACAATGCTACAGCCTCTCTTTGATCTTCTTCAAGGTGACAGAAAGCCAGCTTCCAAATGAGAGCTCACAGCAGAAGCCTCAGAAGCTCTGGCTGAAGTCAACCGAGTTCTCCACAGCATGGCTTTTGCACATTTTACACCCTCCCTTCCTGTGCAGTTGCTTATTTTTAACACTACCCCCAGAATCGTAGGGGCCCTTTACCAATCCAGGGGAGTTCTAGAGTGGCTGCACATGCCCATAGGGGGAAATCCCCCACTGTTAACTGAAATGGATTCTTTAGCTGCTATGATAAGAAATGGGAGGGAATGATCCCTGCAAACACTGGGTAAGGAGCCTGATGTCATAGTGACACCCTTCTCCCTCCTGGATATCCAGTGGCTGATGCGAAATCATGTTCATATAGCTGTAAGCCTCATGGAATTTCCAGAACAGATAGAAAATCACTACCCTAATGACAGGTGGGTTTCCACTCTCCCATTGCTAAACTGGCTTCCTCCCCATCTTTTCCAAGATGTGCCTATAAGGCAGGCTGCATCTGTTTTCACAGATGGAGGGAAGCGAGGGACTGCAGCCATCATTTATGACAATTTGGATCAAGCCCCTCAGAGCCTGTTTCACCCACTCCCTGACCATTCTTCAGAGTACAAAAAACTCTATGCTGTTTATCTAGCTCTCAAAGAAACCAACAGACCTCTTAATCTCTTCTCAGACAGTATCTATGTGATCAATCTGCTGCCCTGGCTATCCAGATCCTTTGTCTGATTAGACAAAAATCCCCCTCCCCACTTCTCATTGCAGTTTCATCCCTTTTACAGAATAGGAGTCACCCCTCTTTATACAGCACATCTGTGTCCACAGCCTCCTGCCAGGACCTCTCTCTGAAGGCACCTCTCTTGCAAACCAAGTCTCCTCTAGAGGGGTCTATGTCCTGTTGCTCTCTGAAGCAGAAAAATTCCATTCCATCACCCATGTTAACCTAAAAGGCCTCCAAGCCTGCATTCCTAAAATTCCTTATGCCCAACTTCAGCAAATCCTTAGAACCTGCTCTTCCAGTTCTACTCTAGTTAAAACACCTGCACTACAGGTTTTGGGAATTAACCCCAGGGAATTGAAAGCCAATGCACTCTGGCAAACTGACATTACACACATAGCTTCTTTTGGAAGACAAAAATATGTATTTGTCACTATTCACTTGGGCAACTGCCCATACAGGAGAGAAAGCCAAGGACCTCACTGCCCACCTACTTTCTTCCTTTGCTACCATGGGCATCCCCAAACAGATTAAAATGGACAATGGACCAGCATTTGCTAGGTCTCACTTTAAATCATTTTGTTGATTATAGAATATTGCACATCATACAGGTATCCCTCATAACCTACAGGGACAAGGCATCCTAGAACAGACCCATCAGTTCCTAAAAAATCAGTTATTAAAACAAAAGGCAGGGAAATACCCTCCTAACATCCAGCTGGCAATGGCATTGGCAACTGCAAATCTCTTTAACATTTACAGAGATTCAAAGTGTCCAGCCATAATCAAACATTGACAGACACCCAGCACTGTTCTTCAAATACTTGTCAGATGGAAAGACCCCCTAGACAATCAGTGGAAAGGACCCGGCCCACTATTAACAACTGGGAGGGGCTTTGCTTGCATCTTCCCACAAGATTGTCCAAGACCCATTTGGATTCTGGCCAGAAATGTCAGATTCATCCCTGCTGACCAAAAAGATGGCATGCCTGTTGCTTGTGGATAAAAACGATGAGAAAGAAGAGACCACACTCCCAGAACCCAAATGACATAACATGGAAGAAACTTGACCAATTTCTCACTTCTTCAAAATCTATGTGTCCCCCCTCTGCACCCCTGTCTGCCATCCTTCTAGCAGCTCTCATAATAGTTCAAGCTAACTCTGCCTCTGCCCAGCCTGTGAATAGACCACTGACTTGGACCCATGTCTGGCGATTCCTTGTCCGAGAAACTTGGGAGGGGAGAAATCAGGTAATTGGAACCAGCGACTATCCTTTGCAAGGCTGCAGCAAGGCAATCACAATTACTGTGTTTCCCAATT
Organism: Rhizomys pruinosus; assembly: GCA_009823505.1. Lineage (NCBI taxonomy): Eukaryota > Metazoa > Chordata > Mammalia > Rodentia > Spalacidae > Rhizomys > Rhizomys pruinosus. The sequence goes on from VZQC01009942.1 coordinate 100,570, forward strand.
CCACCACTACCTCCCAGGCACCCTTTATCTGTTTCCCCCATCTTAACAAAGAACGGTGTTTGCAGGAAGCTGATGCTTATGGTGGTTGCAGATTCAGGTCTTGCAGGTTGAAGAGTGTTCCTAGTCCAAGAAGCCTGTTTCAAAACCAAAATAACCAGTTTGAAATTAATATACAGGACCCCTGGAGTGAGTACTGGAGAGCTGGAGTACAGGGAAACCTCTACCCTTAGAGCAATGCCTGGGACCCTGTAGCAGATATCCGTATCTCTCTCCAGCTTGTTCCAGCTCCTCAACCCATCCTCACTCAATCTCACATTCTGTTCTCCCAATGTTTTTTTTGTGCATCCCTCACATTCCCTCTTTTTACTACCATCCCCTCTAACACCTCCTTACAGGAATCTGCTCCCATGGAGACAGAGCCAGTGTTTCACGGCATTCCTCTCTTTGACCAACTCACTACACTTCCTATTTGTTTAGTGAGAGCTACAGCAGCCCCAGACCCCAGGTGCCTTTCAAGTGTCCCTCTCGACAGGACCCTGTGTGTCAAATCACCATTCTTTCTCTGGTGTGACGGCACCGCATCTCTCTGTGCAAATGCTACTGGTTCTGGAATTTGTTTGCCCATAATTATCACCCCTCAGCTCTTCCTTTATGAGAAGGAGGAAGACGATTGGATGCTGCAACCAGACCTAGACCACTAAAAGAGAGAGATATTCATCCTGGTTCTGGTCAACCTAGGCATTGCTCTCTCCATGGCAGTGATGGGAACATCGGCTGAGCCCTTCCAGAGTTATCTGTAGCAGGAAGATTCTGGATATCACAATGATTCTTGCTTCACCCTATCTCTGCAAAGTTCCAGGCCCATCCCTTGAGGCATTGAGAAAAATGTCACACCTCTTGTTACCTGTTATGCAAACTAGAGCTCTGCAGCCCCCCAATTAGAACCAAGTTGGCTCACCCCTCCCTTCTACCTGCCCCCCACTTCCTTGCCCAGAGCACAGTAGACTCAAATATATAGACCTCACTGACAGAAAATAAATGGAGTTCCTATTCTCCCCAGCTCTCCACACACGTGTATGAGTCTGCTCATTTTTCCATGGGAGATCTCCTGCAGTTTCCCTCCCCACTTCTTTCAGGAGTGAAGCCCAGAGACTGTCAGCCTGCAGGCAGGAGACAAGTCCTGGAGCTGAGCCAAGAAAGGAAGGACAGGATGTGGACTGCTGTCATGCATGACTCAAAGACACTGACCGGACATCTAGACAAATAAAATTTATTACCATACGTTAAATATTGAATGATATTTACAGACAAGCATATTGTATACCACTCATCAAAGAAGTTTCTTTTTGCAAAAGATGAGTGCTACTGTAGTATCCCACAAGTGGTCCGACACAGAGAATATACATTGGAAAGATGCCTAATCCTAGGTGACACATCTAAAGTTGAACCTCTACTCTTAAAGCTCATGAAACATACAGAATGAGAGGCAGAGATAAAAGGAGTGCATCCCACAATGTTCACCAGTGAGGCTTCCTTATAAACAGAGTGTCATGCACACAGAAGGCCACAACTGGCCAATTTTCAAAGAATGGGAGCCTCCAAATTATGTGTCCCTGGATAGGACTCTATTTATTTATTTTTTTAAGTGAGGTTTCCCCCTATATTTTCCAACCATGTCCTTGAAACTCCAGCCTCCTGAGTATCTAGGTTTACCAAGAATACACAAATATTTATCATTAATAATGGCTGCAGTTTGTTAATTTGTAGAACATTGATAAGGTACAAATGATTTTGGTTCAGTACAGACACAAATGGTATCTGTTTGACATGTAACTCAGTGGTTATGGCTTTCTTTTTCTATACTACTTTGACAACTGTGTTTCCTAATTGTTCTTCTGGCTACATGATGTTACACCTCAAAAGCTCTTTAGAATTGTTAGCTTCCTGTTTCCCTCGTTAAATAACTTAATGCCAGGTTATCATTATATATTTTCATCTGAGACACATATAATAATCTACAAAAGAAGTATCTTTCAATGTTCTATGGAGGATAACTGGATCCTATACAATTTATACATACTTTCTTTTTAAAAATTTTTTTATTTTATTTATTTTTGTATGTGTATTAATGTACTGTCTGCATGCAAGTCTGTGCACCCGTGTCGTGCAATGCCTCAGAGGTCAGAAGACATGTCACATTCCCCTGGAACTGGAGGTCTCCTGGAACTGGAGTTTCAGATGGTTCTCGGCCACCATGTGGGTGCTGGGGATCGAACCCGGGTCCTCTGTAAGAGCGGTCGGTGCTCTTAACTGCTAGGCCATCTCTCCAGCCCTATACATACTTTCTAACTGTACATTTAAGTACCATGATGTTAATAGATATTGTCCCCATTTTCAAGGTAGGAAGACAAAGGAAAAAAGAATTGAAGGGTTCATAATATTCAGTAGTCTAGTTTTTTCATAAATTCTCAAACAGGAGTAAGTGTTGTAGAAAAACATGAAAGTGACAAAGGAAGGGAAAAAGGAGAGGAGATGAGAGAAGGGTGGAGAGAGGAAAGAGAGAGGAAGAAAGAAATGTAAAGGCATAAAATAAACTTTAGCACCTACAGAAAAGTGTATATTTAGCTTCTTCTTCATCAGGTTTTTCCTGAGCCTTAATTTCCAAGTGAGCTTTTTCTCTCATACCTTGATGATATGTCTAAGGGAATTTCTTCTCTAAATATGATGGTTTCTTAATCATGAGAAGTGCCATTATAATTAAAAACAGAAAGGAATATTTTTTCAAAAGATACAGATGTATTGAATGTACTGAAATTACCTGGAGGGGAAGTAACAGTAAAAACAAAGTGCCAGTTTGACCCAGAGATCAGGACTGCCAAGCTGGAGAAGCTCACATAGCCATTGTGTGTTTCTGCCTGGGTACACCCTGTGAATGAACAAAAAAACCATAGGTCATTGTTAGTGCTCAGTCCAAAACAATGTCTTCTTCTCTGAAGAGAGAAAGTAGGGTGGAAGCAATCTGACTAGCTGAAGGAACAGAAGAAATTGTTTAAAAAATTTCAGAGATCATCTATTCAGAATATTTTTCTAAGACAAATCTTGGAACCAAATAAGAATTCAAAATACAACAATAGCATCTACCATTTATTGAAATTTTAATATGCCAAACACTATTCTTTATATATACTATTGTGTACAGTCTCTTCAACAATACCATAAAATATGTTATAATCAATATTTTACAGTTAAATTATGACATTCATGCTACTGATGTAGCCAACAATCTACTAGCATCCATTTGGCTGCTGTGTCAGTACATGTCTCTCAGTAGGTTTAGACTCTAGGTCGACAGTACAGTGCCTGTTTGGAATATATAGTGTCATTGGTTTATCATCTAAAACTTGCCAATCAAGAAATGTACTATAGCTCAGAGGACTCACACAACTCTTTGCCAGAATTTATTTCTTCTATGGTCCCTTCCTGTGAACTTGGTTCCCCACGCAGGTGATGGTGAAGCAGCTTGGAGGATGGAGAAGGCAGTTTCAGCATTCTCAGAGTGGCTACATCTGCACTAACCCCTTCCCTGAGGTTTAAAGTTGTATATGGCAGTGGCTTTGCCTCTCTGTTAGGCTTATGATGAGAACAGAGGAGGTTTCTGTAATTTGCAGATTCTAGTCTCAGGAGACCTGATTATTTTTATCAAACTTTTGTGCATTTCATACAACATTTCTTAATCAAATTTAGACTCATTCCCCCTTCCATGACCCCTACCCTGCCAGAGATTGTACATTCTGCCATACATGTCTTGCATCTTTTTCTCAGGGGAGACTTGATTATGAATGAACTTCCCATCTCCCTTGATGGCCAGCTAAGATCTTGACTCCACACATGGTCCTCGGACCCCAGGTCCTGATGTTCGACCCTTCCCACCACCAGTTTTTCGTCATTTTTCTATTGCTCTTCTACAGTCCCAGTTGCTTTCACCAGTGTCCTACAGAAAGTATAAAGCCCCTAATTGGGCTTCTAGAAATAAAAAGAATATTAGAAAATTATTTGGGAAGCCGGGCATGATGGCGTACTCCTTTAATCCCAGCACTTGGGAGGCAGAGGCAGGCAGATCTCTGTGAGTTCAAAGCCAGCCTAGTCTATAGAGTGAGTTCCAGGCCATCTGGGACTACAGGGAGACCCTGTCTCAAAATTACTAAAAAAAGAAAAGGATTTGGAGAAGTTAGGGTGAAGGATAAATATACTAAAAATACATTATATCCATATATGAATTTTCAAATAATTAATAAAAATATTACATTAAAAATAAATTTAGTGTCTTTTTAAGGGGTTAGTATCTCTTTGTATTCAGGAGTGTATTTATTATTTATGTGGTACTAGAGTGAAGTCAGCAAATCATTATGAGAAAAGTTTATCAGTAAATTACATTTGGTAGGGTAGCCTGCTTCAGCTAGTCAGATTGCTTCCACCCTACTTTCTCTAAATCAAATGCAAAACAATTAAAAAGAAGAGAAAAGAAAGAAAGCTTAAATTTTCTCATAAACTATCCATTTATAAAGTTAAAGAGATTTAACTCAAGATCACTTTCCCAGTAATGCAAACTATCTTTTGACTCTACTACCCTTAAATTATTTTCCTAATTAATGAATATCTGCTACATTTCACTTTGGAAATGTCACCATTGTGGACAAAAGAGTTAGGAGGGTGATCTTAAAGTTTATGAATTTATTTGTGATCTCTAAGCCTGAAAGGTATCATAAAGATTTAGTGTGTATAGTGTAGCATTTTTCAATTCAATTGCTCAATTTTTTTGTGAAAAAAGTCTTTCCCCATCAATTTTGTAGAGCAAACTAAAACTTTCTTTTAAGGAAACATATTTTCTTTCTTCTCTCCAGAGTACCAAAATAAATTAAATGCCCAGAAAATGGAAATAAATAAGCCAAGACACAAATAAATGATAGACGCCTACAATAAATGCACTTTATACTCCTTAAAACCTATATGCATCAAAATTATGGTCAATAAACTCTTGCAAACAATGAACTGCAGAGTACAGATGTTCAACATGAAATCATTTGCTGCAGTTTTTCCTTTGATAAACATCCTTATTGTTCCCATCTTTGGAAGAATACAAAGCAGCATTTCATCGAAATGTGTCAGTCGAGCATTGTGAGTCTGCCTCATAGAACAGCCGCCAAACTGCCTAATAGAAAGTGTTTTAGCTCCAAATGGGCTTCCTTTTGTGTTAAATACCAGCCTGCCTTACAGATCTCCACAAAGATTCCCATATATATCTATGATATTCTCAGATTTGAAGCATATGTGCCCAAAAGCTGAAACACTGGGTGCCAAATACAGTACATTACTCCAGGCTTCTTCATAATGTTAGAAGAGCTATTATAAAACACACAAATGTTGTTGACAGGCTCCCTGATCAAGCTGGAATAAACAAGGTACTGGCTCCAAGAACTTGGGATGAGTTGGGAGGTGAATTGAAAGCAGCACTGAAATTAACTATATATTCACCAGAAAGCATACCTGAATGTGTTTCTGTAGAATATATAGTTTATAGAATTCCTTTGCATCTCAAACCATCTTCACAATTAACTCTCACTTGGTATACATGCTAGCAAGCTGCTACATCATTAAAGATGAGAAATTATTTTTAAACATATGAACATTTTTTCCTTAATTTTTATTGAGCTTTTTTGTACATTTCATATAACAATTTTAATCAAATTTAGACATCCTCCCCTACCCATGTTCTCTATTCCCCATTCTAGACCTCATGCATATAACTATTTTTGTAATAGTGACATAGAAATTACCACATGTCAAAAGATTCTGAAGTCCCTGAAATAATTGCCTTTGCTTTTAGTGTGTAAACCCATTATTGTGAGTAATGATATCTTTTTATTGAGAAAGGTTTAAGAACAAAAGCCACTGGGAATGCTGGCACTTGCCTTTAATCTTAGCACTCTGGAGGCAGAGGCAGGCAGATCTCAGTGAGGTCAAGGCCAGATGGGGCTACAGGAAGATCCTGTCTCAAAATACCAAAGGAAAAAAAAAAAGAAAGAAAAAGAAAAAGGAAAAAGAACAAAGCCAAAATTAATTTCCAAGATAAAAATTTAGACTAAAGTAGGGACTTTTTTTCACAGTGCTTATTTTCTTTTTCTCTACAAGTTACTTGGAGTAAGTTAGTAAATCCATTGCAAAGAGTTTTGTTCCATTCTTTGTGAAATTAAGTAGAAATATTTCTTGGGGTTTCAGGCAAAACTTTCAATCATATAAAATAAGGTTCTCTCTCTCTCTCTCTCTCTCTCTCTCTCTCTCTCTCTCTCTCTCTCTCAGCAGTCTAAAAACCGAAAAATCATATTCATAATTTCTGCCCTACTTCATCAGAGAGAGAGACAGAAAGAGAGAGAGAGAGAGAGAGAGAGAGAGAGAGAGAGAATTGTTTATATGTCTGAAAATTCTGTGAGGATATTCTCACACAAGGCAAAGCATTGCTTAGACCTATCTGAATGAATTATGCAAAGTGTAGAGGAACTAACATGAACATGTTGTGGGCAGGCTGAAAAGATCCGATTTTTGAAAAAAATAGATGTAGGCCGAAACCACGGAAGGGCAAGTTGAAAAGCTACAGTGGGGAAATTCATAGAATTAATAGGAAAACAAGCAATAAACAGCCTGGATTTATAATAATAAAATGAATAATCATAAGATGTAGATTGCCTCCTTGAGATTCTCAAGAGGTTGCTCTGTTTTCTGGAGTTGATGACATGTAGCCTTGCAGGAAACAAAAGACAAGTATGAAATGAAATGAAGATGTTAAGATACCATGGGCTATGACATTAAATCATGAAAAATCATGAAACTTCTGTAAGGAAAAAACTCATCAACTGGGAAGATGAATCATAACAATATTATACTTTGTTTAAGAATAAATAGCAGGAAGTAATAAGGGAAACCCCAACATCCTCAGGAAAGGTGGGCATTTTGAAGCAGATTAAGGGAACAGTTTTAATATATTAATAAATGCACCTAGAAGAACAAACAGAGCTAAGAAATACTATAATCATTCCTTCCTGAAAAGATAGCATTCCACATACTTATGTGAAGCATGTGGCAGATCTTAGACTTATAGTTAAAATAAAATCAGGTAAGATGCACGACACGGGTGCACAGACCTGCATGCAGACAGAACATTTATACACATACAGAAATAAATAAAAATTAATTAAAAAAATTTTAAATCAGGTAAGAAATTGTCTAGTCATACATGTGCTGCCAATTGACCTTGTGTAAAAATCATTTCAAATTTGTGGAACAAAAAACATTTCACACAACAAAAAAAACGACAGAAACACCATAGGCCAGAAGGGTAAAAAATCTTAAGAAGTAGACCAATGGAACAAAATGAAGATTGAACTTGAGCACAACACAATTTCATCCACTTCATATTTGACAAAGGGGCCAAGAAGGCTCAGTGGAGGAAAGACAGCATTTTCAGCAAATGGTGTTGGCAAAACTGTATCACCACTTGGAGAATAACAAAATTAAACCCCTCCCTCTCACCCTGTACAAAAATCAATTCCAAATGGATCAAAGACCTCAATGTGAAACCTGAAATTCTGAAGGTGATTGAAGAAAACGTTGGCAGCAAGCTACAAGACATAGGTGTAGGAGAAGACTTTCTAAATTAGACAGCAGCTACTTAGGAAATAAGGTCAACATTTGACAAATGGGACCTCATTAAACTCAATAAACTGCTGTAGAGGGAAAGAAACAATCAGTGAAGAGAAGAGAAAACCCATAGAGTGGGAGGAAAACTTCACTGCTGATACATCTAACAGAGCATTAACTTCCAGAATATAGAAACTATGCAAAGTAAGAAAACAAATGACTCACTCAAAAGATGGAGTAAAGACCTGAACAGAGACTTCACAAGTGAGGAAATAAAAATGGCTGAGAAACATCTTAAAAAGTGTTCAACATCACTAATAATTAAGGAAATGCAAATTAAAACTGATTTTGTGACACCACTTCACTCCAATGGCTAGGATAAAAAAAATGATACTAAATGCTGGAGAGGTGGTAGAAAAGGGGAACACTCATCCACTGTGGGTTGGAATGTAAACCCTTGCAACCACTATGGGAAGCAGTGTGGAGAACCCTTAAAAGACTCAAAATGAGCCTACCACCTGACCCATACCACTCCAGGAGTGGTATGAGTCATACCACTCCTGGAGATTATATATATCTCCACAAGTCTCATTCTACATGTACATCCATGTTTATTGCAGCTCTCTTCACAATAGTGAAGAGCTAGAAGCAAGCCCTCACACGTATACACATACAGGCAGAATTAACTGGATACAGTGGTATATCAAATAAAGAAGATCTAAAGTTTGGAGGGAGAGGTGTATGTGGGGTGTCAAAGGAGACTTAGAATGGGGACATGGGAGTTTGATAGAATCATAATGTATTATACTATTGTATACATATGTGAAACTCTAAAACAATAATTTTATTAAAATAATAAAGGAAATTTTTAAACTTAGACACATCATTGTAATTTTAAAATGTCCGTGAGTCATTGGAACTAGCTTCCACCATGATACATAAATGTCATTTTATTATACAAGTCACTATTATGACACCAGTAAAACCACACTGCTAGAATGAATAAACTGGAAAACTTTCCAAGATTTCTTCCTGGTTTCTTAGAGACACATGAGAGAAATAAATGTTTTGATCTAAAACAAGTCATTTTTCTTCTTGTTTTGTTTTTACTGCTAAAAATACTTCCTTGGGCCGAGCTACCTGTGCTCTACAGAGCACAAAACAACGCGCACCCCCACTGGGCAAGCAGACTTCACCCATGTCCTGCAGAATGCCAACTTGCAAAGGAACAGGTGAGGGCTGCCTTCCTGGAGATATTGGGAACCCTTGTTCCCCATAGAGGCCTGGTATCACCCAGGACACTCCAACCTCCTGGCCCCAGCCTGCTACTAGGGTGGAGCTACCTGTGCTCCACAGAGCACAAGACCAGCGTGCGCCCCACTGGGCGAACAGACTTCACTGGTTCCAGCAGAAAACCAACCTTCAAAAGACCAGCCTAGGGAAGTGGTGGTGCAGAGGATCTAGATGTGCAGCCAACACTGAGGCATCAGAACCCAAAGAAGCAAATAAACAAACAAATCCACATGCCAAAGACACACACACAAAAAAACTAACATGGGAAAAGCTCATAATAAATCCACACCAAATTCTACTAAACCTGACAATGAGACTCTGACAATGAGATCTCCCTGGAAGGAAACCAAGGCACAGACTTTAGAAAAACAAGTGTGGACATATTCAAACAAATTAGAGAACTAAGGGAAGAGAATGAAAAACTCAAGAAGTACCAAGAGAGTGATAATGACAATCATTGGAAAGAACTAAGGGGAGAGCTTGAAAAACTCAATAAGGTCCTAGCGGGAGAAAACGACAAACGTTGGAAAGAACTGAAGGGAGAAAATGACAAACTCCAGAAGGAAGTGGAAATGCTGAAAAGATCACAGGCTGAAAGGGAAAAAGAAAGTGACCAGCGAACCAAGGAGCTACAAGATGAGAATGACAGGCTCAAGAAGGAAGTGGAAACACTAAAGAAATCATAGTGGGAAATGAAAAAGGAAATTCAACATTTATCCAATCAACATGAAAGAATGGGAAAAAGCCTCAGAAGCAGAATGGAAGAAGCAGAAAAAAGAGTATCAGACACACAGGATAGCATGGTCCAACTAGAATGCTCAAGTAAAGATGAAAAATTTAAAAAAACACAAAAGTGGAACAACCAAGAAATGTGGGACAATATGAAAAAAAAACAAACCTCCACATCATAGGGATAGAGGAAGGAGAAGAATCCCAAGACAACACTATTGACCAGATCTTCAACAGGATAATAGAAGAAAATTTCCCCAAACTGAAAAAAGACAAACCTATACAAATACAAGAAGCATGTAGAACACCAAACAGACAAGACCAGAAAAGAAATTCCCCATGCCATATAATTGTTAAAACACTAGATGCTCAAAACAAAGCCAAAATACTGAAAGCCACAAAAGGAAAACAACAAGTTACATATAAGGGGAAATCCATCAGAATCACAGCTGACTTCTCAGCACAAACTATGAAAGCTAGAAGAATGTGAACCAAAGTATTCCCAGTACTAAATGACTTTAGATGCCAACCCAGACTACTATACCCAGCAAAAATGCCAATCATAGTTGAAGGAGAAAGAAGAATCTTTCACGAAATGAACAAGGTGAAAGAATACAGGTCTAAGAAACCAACACTTCAGAAAATCCTTGAAGCAATCCAAAGAACAGAGGAAAGTAGCAACTATCCCCTAATAAATTAAAGAGAGAAAGCAACAAAATCATAACAGAGTAAATATAAACCTAGACCAAGAATGCAAACCAAACATAAGGTAAAAAGAAGCAACACACAAAGCTCAATAATAGCCTTAAATACTAATGGTCTAAACTCCCCAATCAAAAGGCATAGACTGGGAGAATGGATTAGGAAACTGAACCCTTCTATATGCTGTCTACAAGAAACCCATCTCACCCTCAAGGACAGACACCACCTTAGAGTGAAAGGATGGAAAAAAGATTCCAAGCAAATGGTACCAAGAAACCAGCTGGAGTGGCTATTCTAATATCAGACAAAATAGATCTCAAAGTAAAATTAATCAGAAGAGACAAAGAGGGCCATTACATCCTAATCAAAGGAACAATGAACCATGAAGACTTCATAATCATAAATGTCTATACACCAAACTCTGGTGCACCTAACTTTATAAACACAACTCTGCAGGACCTCAAGACACAGATCAATCATAACACACTAATAGTGGGAGACTTCAACACTCCACTGAGCCCCTTGAATAGACTGCTACAGGCATCAAACATCTCTGAAGACCATAGGTGTAACATCTGTTTACAGTGAGTCCTAATGAACTTTACCTTCTAGGTGCAGCACAGTTTCAATATGAGAGACCTCCTTACCTCTTTATCATAGAACAAAGAAAAACAGGGTGGTAATGTAGTCATCCTTTAATGGTAAATTAGAGCTGACTGTTATAGAAGTAATCTCTTATAAAACTGGAAAAACTGCTTTCTTTAATTGACTAATATACATAGGAACTGTAAAAAGGATTATTGTCTATTCAGAAACAAATATAATACTAAAGTCTCTTTAAGTAGTTCATATAATTAATACAAGAGAGCACTGATATCAGCAATGGATTATTCTGCCAAGGAGATGCTAGCCAGGGGACCCAAGCCCCCCCCCCAAAAAAAAAGGTTAAGGCTTATTGCCTGTAAACTGGGATATCTGCAAGAAAAGAGGTGGTAAGGTCCGCCCTGCTGTCAATGACCTGATGTAACCATGGGAGGATTGTATCGAGATCGCACTTCAAAGTATACAGTTGGTCTCTGGAATACCAGAGAGTGTTACCAAAGGCCACTGAACCAATAAAGCAAATGTTGGTCTCCTTGAGTCAAGCAAGACTCCTCCACCAACATCAGCTACACCTCACTTGCTTGGAGATACTGTGCAGCAGTGGCAGCCATATGTCTGTATATCCCAAATTTATTTGATTATTAGCTCTCTCCTTGGAGGAATAACTCGTGGATGTTGCCACAAGCTTATACCCTCTAGTGATTAGGAGATTTATATGCCACAGTAAGGCCTTGTCATCTTTCTCAGGGAAAAAAAAAGTAATCCAGGGATTAACACACCATCCAAACATCTGTGTCTATACCAAAGTAACCTACCATAGTAACTAGCAATGTTTAAATACCTATATATCTAATCGCTTGTGCTTCATTAGTAGGATTGAAAGCTTATCCCTGGGCAATCGGTCAGCCCATAAAAGGAAACAGCCAGAACTGATCAGAGTCCAAAACGACATCTCCAGACAAAGTAGACTGTTGTGCTTCTTGTCCACCTGTGCCCCATCTCTAAGCCTAAGGAACAATCTGTGGAAGAGGGGGAGTGGTAGATTGTAGGGGCTGCGATTGGGGTGAATGGTAAAACTATGACAATATAGTCTGGACACTTATTTGATCAACTTGATTGAACATTCAAGCCCCTCCAGCTGGATGGTGGGAGCCTTGGGCTGTGTGGGCTGGGGCACAACTGCTTGCAAATTGGTTTTATATGAAGGATTCTTGTGCTAAAAAAAAAAAAAAGCTAGATACTGACATCTGAATTAACTGGGAATATAAAATGCTAGTTGTTTTATTTATAGTTTGTATTGGGTTGGTCTCTATATTTTTCTGAAATATACAACATCACAGTGTAACACTTTCTTTTACTTGTAGGACAATTTAAAGGAATTAAGCTTAAATTTTTACTTCCCAAATAAGTAGAAGTCTTAGTCCAGTCATATAGCATTAAAGAGCAAAGTGTTTATTGGGTAAAATTTATTTAGCAGGTACTCAACTCTGCCCAAGCTTTATCCACCAAGTATAGGATATTTTAAGGCTTAGTGAATTGTTTAGATTAGTTAAATTTAGGTGTAGGTTTTGGTGGAAATGGTAATACAATTGAACTAATTGGGAATATAAAATGTTAATTGTTTTATTTATAATTTGTATTGGGTTAAGGTATACAAATGGCCTATATATTTTTTCTGAATTACACAACATCACATTATAACACTTTCTTTTACTTGTAGGACAATTTAAAGGAACTAAGCTTAAATTTCCTTCCCAAATAAGTAGCATACAGTCAATGAGAAACAGTTTGGGTAAATTTAATGAAAGCTTATGCCTTGGCTCCTGTTTATGGGTATGTGTAATACAACTTAGGCATCTATAGGTCAAAACATAAAAACCTAAAAAAAAAAAAAGAGGGAGGTGGGAGGTGGGGTACTATCCTTTCTGGGATACAAATGGAAAACTCTGTGTTCCAATCCTATTGATAAATTTTCAATTTTTCTGATCTTGAAACTAACAATGGGAGGAGAATTTTATGTTCCCACAGGTAAAAATCACCAATCTAAATGCCTGAAAACATACAACTTATGGCTGTGCAGGATGAACTGGGGAATGCCAGCAGAGAGGTTGACCCATCTGAACATTAAGGAATGAGGAACCTCAGACTGCCTGAGTCACGGACACTGAGCATCTCTCTGAATAATATTGGGGTTGACTGTTTATAATGGACCCTAATGAAGTTTACCTTCCAGATGCTGAGAAACCTTCCTACCTCTCCCCTTTTTTAGGAAAAAGAAAAACATGATGGTAATGAAACCACTCCCTAACTGTAAACTAGAGCCAATTGTTACAGTGGTAATTTCCTATAAAACAGGCATAACGTATTAACTGATTGATAGGCATAGGAACTGTGAAAGGATATTTCCCTAACTAGAGCCAAATTCAATAGTAAAGTGTTTATAAGTTGTGTAATTAAGCCAAATATATTACTACAGGAAAGCTCTGACATCAGCAATGAATTATTCTGCCTAGGAGATGTTGGCTAGGGGATTCAAACCCGCCCCCCCCAAATTATAAAGGCCTTTTGCCTATAAGTGGGATATATGCAAGGAGAAAGGCAGTAAGTCCCTGTTGTCGAAGACCTGGTGTGAGCATGAAAAATGTTATGAGACGTCACTTGCTAGCGTACAACTGGCCTCTGAAATGCTAGAGAGCGTTACCAAAGGCCACTACAGCAATACAGCAAAATATTGGTCTCCCTGAGACAAACAAGACTCCTCCGAAAATATCAGCTACACCTCAACAGCCTGGAGATACAGTGCAACAGTGGCAGCCAAGTGTCTATATTATATCCCAAAACTATTTGGCTATTAGCTCTCTCCTTGGAGGAATAACTCACAGCGGATGCCACAAGCTTATGTCCTCTAGTGGTTAGGCGATGTTATAAGCCACAATAAGAACTTGTCACCCTTTATAGAGAAACCACAGTTTGCGGATTAGCATACCATCCAAGCATCTGTGTCTATGCTCACAGCTTAGCTTGACATAATAAGTGGTACTGCTTAAATGCCTGTACATCCAATAGCTTGTGCTTTGTTAATATGACTAAAAAGGGTATCACTGGGAAAGCTGTCAATCCATGAAGGGAAACAACCTGAACAGACTGGAGTCCAAAATGACAACTCCAAAGAAATTAGACTGTTTTCTTCTCACCCACTTGTGCCCCTTTCCCAAAGCCCAGGGAACAAACTGCGGAAGAGGAGGCGTGGTAGATTGTAAGGGCTGTGGAGAGATAGGGGTGAATCATGAGACTACAGGAATATAGTCTGGACTTCTGATTGATCAACATGCCTGTGCATACAAGCTTCTCCAACTGGACTATGGGAACCTTGGGTTGTTCAAAATTTGGACATAGATAGTTGCAAAATGTACCAATTACCTAATTGTATGACATACTGAGTAACATCAATATTATCTGCAAACAACTGTGTCATTATATTGTAGAATCCCTTAAAAATAAAAAAATAAAATAAAATAAAATAAAAAATATAAAAAAAAATAGTGGGAGACTTCAACACCTCACTAAGCCCCTTGGATAGATCAACAGGACAAAAAATAGAGAGACATCAGAATTGAACAATACAATACACCAAATGGACCTCACAGACATCTATAGAGTATCAACCAAAATACCAGAGAATATACTTTCTACTCAGCACCTCATGGAACATTCTCCAAAATCAACCACATACTGGGGCACAAAAGGAACCTCAATAAATACAAAAGGATAGAAATTATTCTATGCATTCTATCAGACCACAGTGCAATAAAGCTTGATATGAACACCAGAATAAGTCCAACTAGCTACAAGAACACATGGAAACTAAACAACACAATCCTGAACAATGAATGGGTTGGGGAAGAAATAAAGAGTGAAATAAAGTATTTATGGAACTGAACGAAAAAGAAAATACAACACAACAAAACTCGTGGGATACTTTAAAAGCAGTCTTAAGAGGGAAATTTATAGCCCTATGTGCCCACATCAAAAATCAAAAAGGGAGCAAATAAATGACCTGACACTGCAGCTAAAAACACTTGAGAGACAACAATAAATGGACCCTAAACCCAACAGACAGGAAGAAATAACAAAAATCAGAGCATAAATCAATGAAATAGAAACAAAGAAAACAATACATAACATCAACGAATCCAAAAGCTGGTTCTTTGAAAAAATAAGCAAAATAGACAGACCTCTAGCCAAGTTAACCAAAGAGAGAGAGAGAGAGAGAGAGAGAGAGAGAGAGAAACTCCAAATCAATAGTACTAGTGATGAAAGGTGAAACATAACAACAAAGAAAAAATCCAGGCAATCATACAGGAATACTTCAAAAATCTATACTCCACTAAATTTGAAAACATGAGAGAAATGGATGAATATGTGAAATCCTGGGAACAAACAAAGCTTAACCAAGAAGATATTGACAGTTTCAAAAGACCCATAATATTAGAGGAAATTGAAGATGTAATTAAAAACCTCCCAACAAAAAAAAAAGCCCTGGTCAAGATGGCTTCACATCAGAATTCTATAAAACATTTAAAGAGGTCTTAAAGTCATTACTACTCAAACAGTTAAGGATACAAACAGAAGGAATTCTCCCAAATTCCTTCTATGAAGCCAGTGGATGACAAAAATGTGGCACATCTACACAATGGAGTACTATTCAGTGGTAAAGAAGGATGGTATTATGAACTTTGCAGGTAAATGGATGGAGCTCCAAGCCATTATGCTGAATGAGGTGACACAGTCCCAGAAAGACAAACAGAGAATGGTTTCCCTCGTTTGTGGATGCTAACACCAAATCCCCCAGACAAAAGGCAAGCTGAATTACAGTATGGTTATATTTTTGTTTATCTGAAAGCAACTATGTTGTTATAATGTGAATCTCTCAATGGGCTCTAGAATCCACCCACAAATTATTTTCGGACTCTGTAATTACTGTATATGGGTGGAGAGTATGTATCCATATTTTAGAATAATATGAATTTAATGGAGAAAAATGTGAGTGAATTCCTAAGCATAAAAAAAGACTGAGAGAAAGATGCAGGACAGTTATGGCAGAATGCATGATCTGGGATGGGGTGGGGTGGGGTGCGGGGAAGGGATAGGGAAATATGCCTGAACAGAAATGAAAAATGATGTATGAAATACATAAAACATCAATTAAAAAATGTAAAAAATACTTCCTTGATATATGTATATATATAGTATTTACATATTATATATATATATATATTTTAAAGCAACAAATAAGCTATTATAGAAAACTTCCTAGTCTAAAATAGTAATATAACTATTTAGTTTATAAACATATTGTTGTACATCTTAATAAAACTGATTCAACAATTCTGAATCTAGTAGACAATATAAATTTATTAAATCTATTTAATGTTTCCCAAGGTAGTCTATCTGGGATAAAGTCTGTGGGGTTTTAGGTGTAGACTATCTAAAACTGTTTTCCATGACCTAGTATAATATTGAGTATTAACTTGAGAGGATTTAGAATCACCTAATAGACACAACATTGGGTGATTCCGTGAGGATATTTCTAAAGATGTTCAACTAAGGAAGGAACCCCACCCTGACTATTACTGGTGTAATCTCACAGGATCCCAGAAAGACTAAAAAGAGGAATTATATCTCCATTATTCATCAATCCCTGCTTCCCAACTGTCCACACAATGTAACCAGCTACCCCACATTCCACCCACTATGCCTTACCACCATGATAGACTGCATCCTTTCCTAACTCATGATTCAAAATAAGCCCCTTTTCATTTAAGTTGTTTCTAATTGCTATTTTGCTACAATAAGAAAACTAACATCTCCCAGTGGTTTTGCATCCCACTGAAGGGACAGTTCTGAATCCCCACTCCAAATCCAGACCTATGGCTATCTGACTCTAAGTTACCTCCCTGATTTCCCTCCACTATTTCTTCCTCTCAATTACGGGGCTTCTTTGTCTTTGTCTGTATCTAAAATATATTATCCTTAAAATATCTTCTGTGGATCAAATTCTGGATTTTTAAAAATGTTTTATTTATTTTGTATGTGTATGAATGTACAGTCTGCATGCAGGTTTGTGCACCCGTGTCATGCAATGACACGGAGGTCAGAAGAGGGTGTCAGATTCCCCTGGAACTGGAATTAAAGATGGTTCTCAGCCGCCCTGTGGGTGCTGGGGATCAAACCCAGGTACTCTGCAAGAGCAGTTGGCGCTCTTAACCACTAGGCCATCTCCCCAGCCCCTGGATTGTTTTTAAAATATAAAATTAGAATAACTGAACTGTTCCAAAATAACAGAATGTACATTTTTAAAGCCTCAAAATAAAGGCAAGTGTTTGTGCCAAACCCAATACTTTGCAGACTCTGAGTTCCTCCTCTGCAGAGAAAGCTGGAATTGTTCAGATAGGGTCGAGGCATGATTCCCAAGCATAAATTTGCTGACATTTAATGTCCTTTTGAAGATATTAAGATGTTAGAAACTTGATCTAGTTACGGGTTTGTGGAAGGGGACTTTGGGAGTCATAAGAGTACTTTGTCAAGTTTTCTAAAAATGGAAAGTATTCACACAAAAAAAATTATAAAGCACATGTTCAGTGATAGTAAAAGAAAAACATATGATCAGAAGTAGATAATGTCATCTAGTGCCCCCATAACTAGGTGCTGATGGCTTTACTAAAACAAAGAGACTACACATCACACACACACAAACACACACACACACACACACACACACACACATCTGCATTCACTGTATCTTTCCATGTGACGCTCTGTACAGAGTGTTAGCCAGAAGGCCATTAGGCCCTTGAAACACGAACTTTGATCTAAATAAACCTCTTTCCTCTATAAATTTTCCAGTTTCATGTATTTTGTTATAAGAATGAATACCAAGGCAGGTGCAAGTACTTCCCATGCAAAGTAGTAACAAAACCTGAAAGTCACTGACAATTACCTTTTAGTATTGTATCTGATGCACCTTCTAAGGAGGCTGAAATAATCCATGGCTCTGATGGGATCCCCAAAGAAGTGACTCTTCGGTTCTGGAAATAGTAGTAAGAAAGAGAAAAATGTTTGATTCAGAAGAACTTTTTTATGGTTTTCTACAAAAGAAAATTATTCCTGCAAAAATGTCATAAAGCACATACTCAGTAGAAGGAAGTAATAAATGTGTTACTTCTCACTTAACAACATCAGTTTTATTTTGTTGGAAGAAGATGGTGGGTATTTTCAGGTGGCAATTTAAAACAGAGCAGTGAAAAACAGAAAGGAAAACTGAGTTTATGAGAGTCTCATAAATTCAAGGTTAATAAGGAAGTTAAGGTTAACAGAAGAAAGCAGCTAGGTCTATATAGCTCATTGTTGGAGCACTTGTTTACAATATGCAGGAATCTGGGTTCACTCGCCAGCATTTCTTAAAAGAGGAAGGTGAAATATAACCAGAGACCATGGAGCCTGAAGGTTAGATTTCACCAACTACATGAGATGCATACTTCAAGAATGTGCTTGGATAGAATAAGTATCTGTGAAGTATACAGCCACAAATGGGACGTCTATACCATCTTCCTCTGTGTCTCAAAGTACAGAAACCATTGCAGAAGAGGGGGTAGAAAAACGTTAAGAGCTGGAAATTGGAGAGGACCAGAGCAAAACAGTGTCTACTGGATATGACAGGACCAGAATATTCAAAAACTCACAGCACCTGAGGTTGCCTGCACAAGATCAAATCCATCAGCATTCTAGCATGGAAGGAAAGGACTCATGAGCCCTAGTTCCTGAGGAGCTAAGGAGAGCTGATGGAGAGGGAGTGTCAGTTTCCCTAAAGCAGATAGCCCCTTGCAGGTCAACCATGCTCCAGAGGATAACCTATACTCAGCAATATCTGGGCAACAAAAATTGGAAGTGATACGGTGGTATAAATTGATCAAAATACATTGTATGAGTTCTCCGATAATTCATAAAATATATTTTAAAAGGATGTGCTTGGGGCCAGGCATGGTGGTGCACGCCTTTAATCCTAGCACTTGGGAGGCAGAGGCAGAGGCAGAGGCAGAGGCAGGAGGATCTTTGTGAGTTCAAGGCCAGCCTGGTCTAAGTAGTGAGTTCCAGGACAGCTGGGGCTACAGAGAGACCCTGTCTCGAAAAGACCAAAAAAAAAAAAAAACAAAACAAAAGAAAAAAAAGATGTGCTTCGGAAAGAAAATTATTACATTTTTCTTGTCCTTGATAAAGTTTTTATATGTAATTTGGTTTGTTTTTAGAATTTCATATATGCATGCTTAATTTACATTATTTCTATTTTCTCCTCCAACTCCTTCTATATACCACGGATTCCTCAATTTTATGACCTCTTTTTCTTTAAAATTATTTTATTGTTACACACACACACACATACACACACACACACACACACACACACAGGAGCCCAGTTATTACTGCTCATATGTACATGTGCTTAGGACTAACCACTCATCTCTGGAGAAAACTTATTCTCTTTCTCTCAGTAACTACTGATTGCTATATTACACATCATCTAGACTAGGACCTTGTACAGTTTCCTCCATCCACATCGGGATGCTAAGGGATGTTCGCATTAGTAACCATATTGCTGAGACTGCATGGATGCACCTTCCCTGTCATATCTAGAAGACACAGTCTGGCAGCAGGAGTCCCAATCTTCTGACTTTTTTAAAATCTTTTTACCCTCTCTTTATAAAGATCTTAAGCCTTTATAAAAATGCCAGGATCACACACACACACACACACACACACACACACACACACACACACACAAACACACTGTGACTTGCTAAAAGTATAATCAACATCATGAGTCACTCTACACAATTTCACACAGGAGTTGCTCTCTATCATTGTGTATTAGTGATAAAGAAACCTAAATTACATGTTGTAAAAGGTACTCTGCTATGAAGGGATACCTTCTCATCCAGAAAAACAAGCTGTGGTTGCACTGGAAGTTCTTTGCCCACCTCTCCATCCGAAGGCTGCACTAGGATTGAAAGCACATAGGGCCGAATATATATCAGGTTCCCAGTTTTGAAACTGCTTTCATTTCTAGAAAATAAAAAGTATAAGAATAAATATGCCACTAGTATTGCAAAGATCATTAAAGTAGCTCTTGTCCATGGGACAGTGTCTAGCAAGAATATTTGCCTTCATCTATATTTCTGCAAACTCATCAAATATACTGTGTAGTAAATAATCGTATATTTATACATACATTATATATGTGGTATATTTATTAGCCATGATGAAAATGAACTGGAAAAAGCAATGGAAAAACAGAAGTCATAAACTCAGATTTTTCAACATTATATACTAAAATTAGCAAAAACATATATTCAATGAAATTATTACACTAAAATCAAATTTTTATTGAATTTTGTATATTTCATACAGAACATTTCAAACAATCTTAGTCATCTTTATACCCCCTTTCCCACCAGTACCTTCCCACATTCCCCCACTGGAATTCATATATTCTGCCATCTGTGTCAAGGCCCATCGTGTCAAGGTAGTGTCCCCAGACATCCCTGAGTACAGGTTCATTGACTGGGGACTAGTCAGCCCACCCAGAGTCCCTCTCCTTAGATAGTTCAGCTCTTCCTCAACCAGAAGTAACCAGCCGCCAATATTTTTCAACTAAGATTGGAGCCTGCTGCCCATTTCTCGAGTTCTGTGAAGGGTTTTTGTCTACATGAATTTGCATGGGTCTTTTGCATGCTTACACAATTGCTGTGAGTTCATATGAGTAGGGCCCCATGGAAGACATGCATGTAGGTTCATATGAGTAGGGTCTCATGGAAGACAGGAGCCTGTAGGATTTTATTTCTGTATGGCCATGCATGTCTTCCCTGGCTCTTACAATCTTTCCGCCCCCTCTTCCACAATGTTCCCTGAGCCCTGGGTGGGTGAAGCTGAATACAGAAGTCCTCTTGTCCAAGCAACAGAATTCTACAGATTTTTAAAAACTTTATCAAGGACAAGAACTGAGAGATTCATTAGTGTCCTCTTTATCTCTTATGCTGTATGAGGCTTAGTTGTAGAGGTTGTATTGTAGATGTTAAATTAGGCTTGGGCAACTCACAATCTCTGTGTGTGACCAGTTGTGTTACTCAGAGTAAGAGGTTCAAAAAGGCTTAACTCTGTTGTCAAGGGTCTCATAAAACATAAAAAGCACCTGTTCACCAGTAATCTATATACAGCTTCTCATTTTGTTCAAACATATTAATTGCTGATAAGACAGCACAAATAGTGATAGAACTCACAATAACACACAAAACCTTCTATTCAGGGTTTTGGTAAACTCAAATATGTATCTAATTTTTTATTAAAAGAACATTATATACTTACTATTTCTTTTAGCCTAGTATGTATTACACATCATAGACATGCAATAGGTATTTTGCAATTAAATGTAGATGTATAGATTGTCCATTCCTTACATACACATCCTAACAGTATGATTTGAGGAATTACGTTCAAAACAGTCTAAGCCTGGTCTAGCAAGGCTTTTATTATGTTTTAAACCATAGACTCAAGTAAACATTTATAGGTCAGTTAGTCTATTTTCTGACTTCTTCCCTCACGCGAGTATGAAAGGTAAAGTATTATTTCATCATGGATGGTTTGTGTATATCACACAAAGAGAAGCATTATTCCTTAAAGAGGAGATAATGGAGGGATAAATACAATGGATCATATAATCTGAAATTTCTATAGGAAGCAATCTCTGCCTACCCTGGAAATCACAGAAAGAACAGGCAGAATGCGCATACCTGATCCTAGAAACCCCTTGGTCATCCACTAGCTAAAGCTCAGGCTGTTGCGCCAGAATTACTCCCTGGGAATTCAGTATCCAATCATCATTCCTCGTTTACTTAACCTGAGTGGTTATGGTTCCTATAATATTTTTTAAAAGCATCTTAAACTAGTTCTTAATTTCTTCTCATGGGCTGTGTGGGTTTGGGCACAACTGCTTGCAAATTGGTTTTACATGAAGGATGCTTGTACTCATAAATTATTACTTGTTGTTAAAAAAATGAAAAAAAAAAACAAAGAAGTAAAAAAAAAAAAAAGAAAGACACCAAAAACAAATGTTTATTCTATGGTATCCCTCATCTGTGGATGCTAGTGCCAATTACCTAGTTGTAAGTATGTATTTCTTGTGCAAGGCCCCTTGAGCTTTTGTCCAAGCAGTTGGGAGTGATGCATATTGGAAACAACAATTACAACAACTACAACAACAGAAAGGACTGCATCAAAGAACTGACTGCAACAGTGAACTTCTGCTCAAAACAGTCAACTTCCACATGGAGAATATTGAGAAAGACTGAGAAAGAGATGAAAAGCACATTTGGCAGAATGCATGAGCTCTGGTGGGGTGGGGGCATAGGGTGGGGGACACGGGTCTAGATTTGACAATCTTGTACAAAATATATATTAGAAATTTTTAAAAAGTCGTTCAAAAAATGTTTATTCTATTCTATTTTTATTGGGTAGCAAGTAACAGGAAAATTTTAGGACCAGATCCAATTTCTCTCTTACCCTAGTCCTTAAATGCTTTCTGAGGAGGAAAGGGTATAGGCAAGCAGTCCAGGGTAAGGAAACTGAAAAAAACACATGGAAAATTCTGATATATGTCCATTGATGTCTACAGATGACAGAATGGGATGCAACCGCCTGAACACTCACAGAAAGGCTTGTCCCTGATATACTTTAAGGTTTATTGTGAGCAAACATCTCTTATTAAATGTAAACAACATCTCACCGGAGGTCAGAGACTTTCTACTGCAGCATATCCCAAGGTAATACCACTTTAAGCTCCACATAAACTCTTAAGCAGTTTCTATCCTAAAACCTGACCGTAGGTGGTACAGTTTTTTACGATATGTTATAATAGTGCAATAAATCTGTTAGCTTAAAATCGAATCTCCGTGGCCTTTTAGAGAAATCATCATTAAATGCAGGGTCCTGTTAATGATGCCATTGAAGTGAAATTGTTTAATCTGCTAAGGGGGTGAAAGGTCACCAAATGAATTTTTTATAATACATCAACTTGACACGCAATAGGGAAAACTGTAATAGATAAAAGCAAAGGAAAAGGGCACTGTCTTCTTCTGATAGGTCAATAGCAGCCAAGAGAGTCACTCATCCACTTTCCTCTCACGATGGGGCTCCTTTTGCATTTAATATGGACACCCAATTAATACCTCAGTACCACAGACAACCTCATTTTAGGTGACTTATAGCAATTTCTCCCCCTTCCCTGAAATGAAAGTGATCACAATACATCATAGCATTGTGCGAATTAACGTTAATTGATTCAAGTTACCAAGCAATGATGGGCCACTTATATAATCTAGGCGTTATTGGGTGCTAGAAGGGATGGAGGGAAGATTAGATTCCAGTGTCCGTTGCTGTGACGACGGGAGTCACCTGATCCCTTGTTAGACAGTTGTAAGGTTCTATTGCTGGCCCCAGTGGGGTCGTCAGTAAACTGGAGTGATGTCCAAACATCATTACACGCTGCTCCAATATTAAAGCAAAGGGATTAGCAACTTATTGCAAGCAACCTGGATTTGTCATTGTGCTGTCGTTATCCAATTTCCAACTGCTAATGTGACTGTAGCCTGCAGGCAGAAGGACCTACAGCCAAACTTTAAAAAATGGGGGAGGAAAGTTCCCTCCATCTCCTCCAGTTTTAACCACCATTTAACAGCTTCCAATACTCAATCAGATATGTGAAATATATACATTTTTCCCTCTGATGCTTAGGTTCAGCCTGAAGGATAAAGATAACAGGAATACAGAAATTTCCCAGCTTGAAGATCAACTATGTTCTCTCCAACTTGTGGTAGATCTGACATGCTTACAGGATGGAAGAAGAGATCATTTTGTTTGCCTGGCAAGCCTAACAAACATGTAAACAAACAAATCCTATCGGTTAGAAATTGACTCTCAACAAAACCTATTCTGATGAGATGAGGGTGGTGTGGGGGATTTCAGATACTCCCTCTTCAACCACTTCCTCAAAGCTCTTAACCAGGCCCCACTTTTAAAAAGGGAAAAGAAAAAAGTCTACTTTGGTTACATTTTCCAGATGCCTTGAGCATTTATGGTGTCTTATTTTAAACAAGCTAAGTAAAGCATTTGAATCAGTATCAGCTATATGTACCAGGAGGGATTGAATTGTAAGGGACTACAGTTGCTTCTGTAACCCAGAAGAAAAAAAATTAAGTTCTCTACTAAGTTCCATTTTACAATATATCAGACCTCATATTATGTACCAAAATTGCTCAAGGCAATGTGAGATATGCAAAGATAAATAAAAGACCATCACTCTGCCCCTGGGGAATACTCTTCTACATGTCTGTAAGACAAGAATTATTTCCTTGCTATATTTCTGAATGGATACAAGATATTTTATTACATTTAATGATCCTCATGATTCCTATTAAACCCAAGCAGGCTCGCTTAGAGGCTGCTCACTCCTAGGAGGGAAATGTCTATGATTTGACAGTTTCCTAGTGCCACTCTAATTGTTCCAAAACTGGCACATTACAAGCCTCTACTGTATCTTCTAAGGTAACATTTTGACAATCCAGTGTCCATTCTGTACTTCCTCTATGCTTAGGTCATGAATGCATCTTGGCCTGGCCAGCATGAACTTTGGGTGTCCTCTCTAAGCAGTGTGTTTTCTGCTGTGCTAAATTGCTGGTGATTAAAAATTTGAAATTACCTAGAATTATTCATGTCAAATTGTCAGTATGTCAGGAGTAAAAATGGTACATCTTCCAATAACTTCAATTAAAAGCAAAAATGCAGGGAACAAAACCTAAAATATATTTTTTGTATGTGTGTGGTACTGGAAATGGAATCCACAGCCTTGCACAAAATATCTAACTGCACCTCCACCAAGCTACAGCCCCATTGAAAACTAGAATATTTTACTTAGTAAATTATTTAAAATAACATTTTCTTATAAATAGAGCATGAATAATGTTATGGCTTGAAATTATCCAGAAGATGAAAATTGGCTATTAAGGTCTAGACAAACACTTAAAATTTTCTGTTTATGTGACCTACTAGGATAGTAATAGTGAAAAAAAAAAAAAAAAAACCGAAACCACTCAAGACCTTTCTAGTAGAAGACTTTTAGTACCAAATATTGAAATTTAAATAGAGCTATTGGACTAGAGAATCCAAATAAGTTATTGTGATCTCTGAGATGTCAACTGGATTTAGAAGATGGTGAGGCAAATGTTTGGGTATGTCTATGATGGTCGTTCCAGAGAAAACTACCTTATGAGAAAGCACCCAGCCAGAGCATGCATGGTGCCTTCACAAGCACTGGGGACCTGGACAGAATAAAAGAGAAAAGTGAGAATTCTTGCAGAGCATTAGTAATCAGTTTACTTTTCTATTTCCTGGTCCACCATGATATGAACTCTGTTCTACAATGCCTTTCTACTTCAAGGGCAGAATCTTCTCAGAATCTGAAAATAAATATGTCTTCCCTTTAGTTATTTCTGCCACATATTGTGCTCACTGAGATGAGAAAGCAACTGATAGTGATATTTTGATATTTGTGACAAAAACTGAATGATCACTTATGAAGAAAAAGTGCTCAGGTCTTCTTGGGAATGTAAGAGTGATTGAAAATCTTGAATGCAAGGTTGGGTGTGGCAGCACACACCTTTAATCCTAGCACTTGGGAGGCAGAGGCAGGCAGATCTCTATGAATTCAAGGCCAGCCTGGTCTACAGAGTGAGTTTCAGGCCAGCTGAGGCTACAGGGAGACCCTGTCTCAAAAAAGCCAAAAAAAAAATCTTGAATATAACTAATAAATACTACACCAATGAAAGCACATTGTGTTCATGAAAAGTAAGAACAGGTGACACACCTGGGAAGAAGGAACCTCACCTGAGGCATTGTTTCTATCTTATTAACCTGTGGACATGTCTGTGAGGCCCTTTCTTAGTTGCTCCTGGATATGGGAGGGCCCAGACCACTGAGGGTCTTGCCAGCACAGGGCAGGTGGTCCTCGGTTGTATTGCAGGCTGAGCAGTGTCTAGAGGAGCAAGCCAGTAAGCATTGTTACTCCAAGGTCTGTGCTTCAGTTCCAGTGTCTAGGTTCCTGCCCTAAGTTCCTGCCTTGCTTCTTCAGATGATGTATTTTGAGCTGTAAACCAAAATAATCCTATTTCTCCACAGCACCTCCCAAAAGAATAGGTTGGTTCATATTCAATTAATTAATCATCATATAGATGAAATGAGATTTGATACAACACATTCTCATTAAATAGTTGATCATATGATGTTCCAGTTATCCACTGATTTTAAGACTCTAGATTTTCAGGGTACTCATATAATGAAATATTTAACATAATATGCTAATCTATAAATTTGTATGATATTTTGGATATAATAGTTGTTCAAATAATGTTTGGAAATAGAAAAACGCTAAGGCATGAGCTTATATGAGGTAGCCACATTTACCTAGAATTTTAGCATGTTTATAGATAAGTTTTAATATATTTTTAGATACTTTGATTCAGTTTTGGGATTGGAACCTCATGTGCAGGACAGCAGTGTATGGCTGGATGCAGAAATGTTAGCATCAGTAACAGATTACAGTTAATTTGTCCACAGTGAAAAACACAGAAAAAATATAAGCCTCCCAACAATAATCATAGATGCAATGGTCTCAGACTATTAGGTTTAAGAACAATAGTCCACAAGGGCATTATAGCAGAAATAAGACTCTGAAATAAATAACAACTTCATTGATGACTATGAATCATCAATACAAATGTGACTGTGTT
Organism: Rhizomys pruinosus; assembly: GCA_009823505.1. NCBI lineage: Eukaryota > Metazoa > Chordata > Mammalia > Rodentia > Spalacidae > Rhizomys > Rhizomys pruinosus. The sequence continues at coordinate 127,482 of VZQC01009942.1, forward strand.
GCTATTTCCCATTTAATAAAGCCAGATATTCTGTAATCGCTCTTAAAATTAATTACAAATGTTCTCTCTCACCTTTTTGTTTACCCGTCTGATTTTAAACTTGTTCTGTATGCAAGGATGACCTTGAATTTGTGCTCCTCCTGATTCTCACTCCCATGTGACAGACTTACAATTGTGTGCCACTGTCCCTGATTTACATGATGCTGAGGATTTTACACAAGGATTTCTGCATGCTTAGATAGCACTCTACCAACTTAAATACAACTCTAGACCATTTTGAAGATTTTTTTTGAAATGCTACAAAATGCAACACAATTTTCATTTGTGTAGAATTGTTGCTTGTGTAGTAATATCTCATTTTTCTATAAAACAACACATAGAAAATAGTATTAAAATTTCAATATTTTGTTACTAACCAAACTCAACAAAATAAAATGCTGTGCTTGTATTGTAGTTAAAGAAGAAATGGCAGTAAAATATTTAATGGAAAATTTGTGGGTTTGCCACAGGAAAGGAAATAGCCAGGCTGGCAATCCAGGAATATCTTCTAATGTAAGTATTTCCCTTAAGTTGAGAGAAAGTTTCTACATTGGACAGTTTAACTAGCTGGGGCCTGGAGAACAGGTGTCTGGGAGAGGATTAAAAAGGCAGGGTCATACACTTGATACTTCCCATTGGATCTCATAGTTTTCTTGTCAATTCCAGGTCAGCCTCATAATGAACTCCTTCTGCAGAATGAGGAACTTAAAAAGAGTTCCTAATGTGACTTAATGCTCACTTCACAAATAGAGTCCATACCTGGGAACCTGTGGCTAGACAGGTCCCATGCTATATAGGGTAGACAACTATTATTCTACTATTATTCTGATAAATAGACATTGTTAAAATGATTACTAATGACTTTTTATACCCATAGATTAATGCATCTCTCAACTCCCACCAAGAAGCTTCCTCAGGCAGGAGATGATGATTAACCCAGAGTCCCAGAACTATCCAATGTGTAGAGAATAAGAGTCTGCAAACTTCTTATCCTTAAAAAACAACTCTATAACAAATGTCTGCCACCCAAGATTCAGGATGAAGGGGATAATTTTAAGAGTCAGAGGTAGCATATGACCATAAGAAAATAGAATTTTCCAGACAGCTGGGATGTTACTCATATGAACACAGATAAATGCTAACAGCATGCTCAAGATGCACATAAAGTTAAGCCAGACAAAATCACAACGTGGACATGTGGAGGTGGGTAAGAAGCCCTAACCTTAGCAACCAATAGATACTGAGAAAAGGTTTTCTTTAAGGGTGCGATGCAGGATAGGTTAACCAGGCTCCAGTGACTATACCCACACCAAAGGGCATTTGAGTTCACAAATTTGACTCAATAGGATATATATATATATATATATATATATATATACATATATATATATATATATACTATA
>VZQC01009942.1:139351-266430 GCA_009823505.1 Rhizomys pruinosus
GCATCTCAATGCCTTTAAATTATATTTTATGAAAATTGTGAGAATTCCATTAAATTTTTTAAAGTACTACTACTCTGGAAATGATAGTTTCCAATTAAATTTAAGAAGCCTTTCTGGAGAACATTCTCTGGAAAACATCCTTAGTATTTTCTATGCCAGAAATTAATCCTTAGACTCATCTCTTCTGTCTCAAGTTTAATTCATTATGTTCAATGGCTCTCCAGGGAGTTCTCTAGAAGTCCCAGCTGATACTTATCAGAACTGAAAGACACAAAGCTGCCTTGAGGCCTGTCTATGGCCTCCAGGCCTAGGCTATTTACCATCCTGTGCAATGTTAAGGGGCACAAGAAACCTTGCTAATTTTCATTTAATTCTCTGGGTCATGCTGTTTCTCACTCTATACAGATTTTGTCAGGTATGGTTTATAGACAACTTTGCTTTAGCATCATATGATTTATTATTTTGCCTTATGTCTAACTTAAGATACCAAGGAAACAGAGAAAGATGGAGAATAAAACACATTCCAAAAAAGTCTATGCATAATATTCACATTTAGTGGTTAGTTATTGGAAGAGAAATATCTGAGTCAAAAGTGAAGACATTAATAATTTGGACAGAAGCTAAGGTTTTGAGTCTTCTCAATCTTATGAAGGAGCCTCACTATTTGTTTGCTTGTTTGTTTGTTTGTTTGTTTTTGGTCTTTTTGAGATAGGTTCTCCCTGTAGCCCCAGCTGCCCTGGAACTCATTATGTAGACTAGGCTGGCCCCAAACTCACAGAGATCCACCTGGCTCTGTCTCCTGAGTGCTAGGATTAAAGGTGTGTTCCTACCACACGTGGCTAAATGGCATCATGAACTTTGCAGGTAAATGGATGGAACTAGAAGATATTATACTATGCTAAGTGAAGTAACATAGTCCTAGAAAACCAAACAACGAATGGTATCCATCATTTGTGGATGCTAGCACCAAGCACCTAGTTGTAAGGCAAACTGAGCAATGTCAATGTTATATTCCTCTTTGTATGAAAGCTCTTATAATGTGAATCCCTTAACAGGCTCTAGAATTAATCTACCACTTATTTACAGACTTTGTAATCTTGGTATGTGGGTGGAAGGGTACATAGGCATATTTTAGAATAATATAAATTTAAAAGGAAAAATGTGAATCCTGAAATATGATATGGAAATAACATACAATTTATTCTCAGATGACATAATTTTAGTATAGGTGTGACATATATATATATATATATATATATGCATATGTTGAAGCAATACAAATTGGAGGGAACAACAGCAACAACAAAAGAACTGGAACAAGGGGGCTGGAGAGATGGCCTAGTGGTTAAGAGCGCCGACTGCTCTTGGAGAGGACCCGGGTTTGATCCCCAGCACCCACTTGGTGGCTGAGAACCGTCAGTAACTCCAATTCCAGGAGAACTCCAGTTCCAGGGGAATCTGATGCCCTCTTCTGACCTCCGCAGCATTGCACAACACGGGTGCACAAACCTACTTGCAGACAGTACACTCATACTCATACATTAATTAATTAATCAATTAATTAATTAATTAAATTTAAAAAAGAACTGGGACAAAGAACTGACTGAAACAGTAAAGTTCTATCAAAAATAATAATCTTCTGCTTTGAAAAACTTTAAAAAGACTTAGAAAAAATATACAAGGCAAGTATGGCAGAATGTATGAATTTGGGTGTGGTGGAAAGAGAAATGAATCTAAATTGGACTGAGAAATGATGTATGAAATGCACTTCAAAAACTTTAATAAAAAGAAAAAACGAGAAAGTAAAGACATGATGGTTATAACAGATGGTGTGTGATAAAGAGCATCATTTTTCAGAAACTGCTTTATAGCTTTGTGATAGGATGGTGTGCTCCATAAACATACGTGTGTATATCTACTCTTTCCTGACCCACTGAGCAGGATTGCCCCTCATGCACCATGATTGCTTCTACTCCACTCATTGACTTCTTCTATCTCCTACTAAAGGATGAATAATCACTATAATAGCAATACTTTGAAATGGTGAATAAAGTTTTAGATCAAACTTCTGTTCTCTACTGTACATATATAGAATACATTTTCCAAAAACTGAAGCCTAAATGAACTTACACTAAAATAATTATGCAAAATTAAGAAGCATTAGTATCATTAACACTCATAATACCATAGAAAATATCACTAATAGGGTAAAATTTTGTGTTTGGCATAAATAATAAAGTTTTAAGGATAATAAACAACCAAAGAACAAAATTTTTATTGCAAGGCCCTTCAAATAGAGTTGATCCAGAAAAATAATTGCTTGAATTTTCCTTTTTTTTTTGAGACAGGGTCTCCCTATAACCCCAGCTGGCCTGGAACTCACTCTCTAGACCAGGCTGGCCTTGAACTCACAGAGATCTGCCTGCCTTTGCCTCCTGAGTGCTATGCCTGGCTTAAAGACAGTTCTTAGCCACCATGTGGGTGCTGGGAATCAAACCTGGGTCCTCTGCAAGAGCAGTCGGTGCTCTTAACCACTGAGCCATCTCTCCAGCCCCGAATTATTTTTATCAAGGATTTATCTACAGATATCTATATATATAGATATATCCTAGATAAAATATATATGCATATATGAATATGTATATATATATGTTTGATAAACATGTTTATCAAAGAAAACAATGCAATAATATTTATTATTAAAAGGAAATATGACATAAAATATTAAAGTTCCATATGCATGGTTATTATGCATAAAAGTCAATGAATATATTAGTTGTATTTGCCTCTAAATATGAATGTGCATTGTTTCTGCTTTGCTTTTTTGTTTCAGTTCATCATAAATATATCCCTATAGCCTTTGGAGATGATTACAAAGAATAAGTGTTTTGAGCCTTGCAATAAATTTCAATATGGGATCAAAAGAAACTGCCCTTTATTCAGGTGTTACTATGTAACTAGTACTTACTTGTAGCCTGTGACTCCCTCTGACTGAGTCACCAGTAGGGCTCCAACAGTCATATTGAGAACCTTTTCCAGGACTCCAGTTTGTTGAGCAGTGATGACTTGATGAGCCAAATTCTGCAATTTGTTACTTGGTAAGAAAGGAATCTTTCCAGTGTTCCTTATAGTTGGCAGATCACCAATTTCAATGACAATCACTTTGGAGATAGTTACCACAGTGGTTGGGGGTGTGATCCTATATGATCTCATTTCTGCCATCAGAGGTCTGCGCTGACCAAATCCTCTGTAGGGACTGCCACATGTAACAGTTGGGCAATTGAGCTTCCTTTTTGTTCTACTGTCTGCAATGGCCTGTAAGGTCTCTTCATTGCCAGGCATCTCATGAGTAAATCTAATTAGGTTTGGATCAATCTGTAAGAAGCTTGTGAAGCTTTCCAGCATCACTCTTTCCCAGCCTTTCTCTAAAACCAAAACTGTCACTGTAAAAGCCAAATGAATGGAAACACTTGTGTGTATTTCAACAGGCTCCTCTCCTTGCAAGACTACGTATAAAAGGTTATTCATAATGTCGAAGTAGTTGGCACCAGCAGACTCATGCAGCATTGAAGAAGATGACTTTACAAACGTTGGTGGAACGAAGCTTTTCCCTAAGAAAATATGAGGATTCTGAATCTCATGGTAGAAGACAGCCAAGACAAGCTTGGGGGCTCTGCTGTTGCCCAATAGAGAAAAGCGCAATACTGGAGGAGTTTGATCCACAAAGCAGACTTTGGTGATTTGCCTGGTGGGTAAAATGGAATAGAAGGTAGATGGAGAGGTAGAGGGAGAACAGAGAGTATTGTCCATCCCACTGCTAAATGTGTCCACAAAGCCATTGGTAACAGATACAACTGGATATGACTTTGGGATTGCCCAAGTGACATCAACATTATCAAGGATTAGGACCAATTGGTCAGTCTGCTTGCAGATGAAACCTTGAATCATGGCTCGGAAGGTGCACTTTTGTTCTTCTCTAAATATACCTAAGAAACAAAGGAAAATAAACTGGTTACATAGGAGCCAGAGTTGATGATAATTTGCGATTCAGTATTCTCATCATCATCTGAAATGTTGTGAAATGTTTATTGACCATCTGAGTGTATTGAGAACACAAAGAGATCTTAAGTAAAATATGAAAGCATACATGTGTTAAATAATAAATATTTGACACATTAATAATATATGTACATGGTATATGCTTTTTAAAAAGCAGTTTTTAAAAAGACTAACAGTAAAAAAGAATAGAATGATTAAAATAATTAAATCAGCAATAATCATGAAGAGCACCCAAGGAAAAAATTAACTAAATTTCCTTACATTTACATACTCATATGATACATTTTAAAAGGTGTTCAATGTTGCTAATAATTAAGGAAATGCAAATTAAAACCACTTTACGACTTCATCTTAATCCGGTAAGACTGGCTATGATCCAGAAAACAAAGAATACCAAATGCTGGAGAAGTTGTGAGGAAAGGACTCATCCACTACTGGAGGGAATGCAAACTCATACAATCCCTATGGAAAGCAGTGTAGAGAACTCTCAAAAGACTCAAAATGAGCCTACCACCTGACCCAGTCATACCACTCCTGGGTGTATATATGCCCCACAAGACTCATTCTACTGCAGAGATACATGTTTATTGCAGCTCTCTTCACAATAGCAAAGAGCTGGAAGCAACTCAAGTAACTCTCAACCAATGAGCGGATAAAGAAAATCTGATACATATACACAATGGAATTTTATGCAACAATAAAGATGACATCATGAACGCTACATGTAAGTGGATGGATCTAGAAGCCATTATGCTAAGTGAAGTAACACAGTCCCAGAAAAAAAAAATAACATATGATGTCCCTCATTTATGGATCCTAGCACCAAATCTCTATTTGTAATGCAGACTGAATAATTCTCTTATTTTCTTTCATTTTTAATAAATATAATACCTGATGTTACTTATCAACTTGCTATGTAATGTAGGAATGTAAAGAAATATGTTTTCTTAACATGCATACAACTTTACTGTCAAAATATGAATCCGTAAACACATTTTGAATTAACCTATAGTTTATGTTCTGATGTCATAATCTTGGTATATGTGTGGCATGCATACTTTGGAGTAATACACATTGGAAGGAACAATAACAACAAAAAAGACTGGATCAAAGAACTGACTGAAACAGTAAACTTCTGCCCAAAACAGTAAACTTCTGTATGGAAATTTTTTTAAAAGACTGAGAAAATGATGAAAGGCATGTATGGCAGAATGCATGAGCTCTGGTGGGGTGGGGGCAAGGACGGGGGAATGGGTCTAACTAAATATGATTAAAAAAATGTTTTATGAGGCTGGAAAGATGGCTTAGCAGTTAAGAGCACTGACTGCTCTTGCAGAGGATCCAGGCTCAATTCCCAGCACCCACATGGCGGCTAAGAACCATCTTTAACTCCAGTTCCAGGGAACCTTCTTCTGACCTCTGCGGCATTGCACCACATGGGTGCACCAACCTACATGCAGACAGTATATTCATACACATAAGAAAATAATAAATAAAAACAAGAAATGTTTTATGAACTGCACAAAACTTCAATAAAAATATTGGTTTTGAAAAAAAAAGGAGATAGAGTTCTTCATAAAGAGAGGTGCACACCACTTCACTAACACAGAGTTCTTCCTATCACTTGGGATATTCCAAAGGATTTTATAGCTCTGTGCCAGAACGTCTTGTCACTCATTGAATTGTAAATGACTTGGGAGTTCTATATTAGGATCCTCAACCATTGCAAAAAATATTTTCCTACCACCATATGCAAAAGAGTTTTTGGGATGGACACACAGCGAGGAGCATGTGGGAGGTATGGATTGGATTCAATAGGCCTTTAAAAAAGAAAACAAAATAAAGACTAGATAATAATCAGTTGGATAGGACTACTATATTAAACCTCACCCACCCTCATTTCAGGGACCATTGCAGAAGAGCGAATGGAAAATATAAGAGCCAGGGTTGGTCAGTTAACATAGGAAAGCTGAAGCTTTCAGGCCACTGGAAGCTTGCTCGTGTTAACTTCGTGACAATGGTAGCATTGAGCACAAGACCCATGCTAACTCAATCAGACAATGCCCCATAGTGGAGCAAGGGAAATAAGCAGCCCTAGCCTGGAAACTGGTGGGAGACTGATTGCTTATTGCTGAGTGAGGGAGAGTAGACTTTCCTTGAGATCTCTAGATAAGCTGACTAGACTCCAGTGGATGAACTTGCACTGAAGGAAATCTGGGACAAATGCTTGTCCAGATGGGATTTAACATGTATGGCAGAACATGAGGTCTGGTGTGGGGGATGTGGGGACATGGATGGGATAAGGGGTCTGAATTTGATTAAGAACTATTGTATTAAATGTACAAAAGCTCACTAAAATATTTAAAAATAAAAAAGCAAAAACAAAGGATAAGAAATAATGAAAGACATGAAGTTGAGGAGCGCTAGTGAGAAGTAGTGGAGGGGGCCTGACGTGGTGCAAATATATCGTATGAAATTCTGAAATTAATAAGACTATTTTTGGTCTTTTGGAGAGAAGGTCTCCCTGTAGCCTCAGAAAACCTGGAACCTGCTAGGTAGACAAGGGTGGCCTTGAACTTATAGAAATCCATCTGCCCCTGCCTCCCAAGTGCTGGGATTAAAGGCTTAACCCAATTCTCCTGGCATAAAAGTCATTTTTATAAGAGTTTTACAGGAAGAAGTGTGCAGTTCAGTGACCAAGTGCTTGTCTAGCCTGTGGGAAGTCCTGGGTTTGATCTCCACCACTGAAAAGGAAAATGTTTTAGGAATTTTATGTCAAGAACTGGGAACAAAGACCAATTAGTCATCTGTATTTCATACCATATCCCATAACAGCTCCATAAGGGATTGAGAGGACAGGAAGAAGCCCTTATGGACACCAAAAAGGAATATTTGGACAAGAATGTAAGGAATTTAGATGTTACAGTGTATAATTTTGCACATGTACATGTGTATAGTATGTTTGCATTATGCATGCATGTGGGCACACATATATGTGGGTGCATACACATCTGTGTGTACATGTCTCGTCTCTAGAGGCCTGAGGTTGACACTGCGTATTTTTGTTAACTTCTGTAATCTATATTTATGGAGGTTGGGTCTTTCACTGAACCCAGAGCTCATTGACTCTGAGTAGTCTAGCTAGCCAGCTTGCCTTAGGGATCCCCTTTCTCTGCCTACCAAATACTGGGATTACAGGAAGTTCCACTCCTGCCGGGCTTTTCCATGCATCCTGGGAATCAAAACTCAGTCCGCATACTTCTGAAGCAAGCACCTTATCTATTGTGCCATCTCCCCAATTCCATAGATTTTAACACTTTTTTCTTAAATATAAGAAAATATTTACTGTGAGAATTGCTGACAATGAATAGAGCCCAAGCTGAAAATGGTCAGTAATGAAAATATTTGAAGAAATGTCATCATTTTAACCCCTGTCTGTGAACCTGGGATAAGAGTCTGATTTCAACTTCTAGCATAATTATTTTGATACAAACTGATGATCACAAAATCTAATTACATTACTTTCTCCATATTTTGAGTTTCTTTTTACTGCTAGGTTGTCAAAGTAACCTATGGAAAAGGACTAAAGAAATAAAACTGTTACTTGTGGAAAATACTCGATTTTGGCAGGAATTATCCTTTACCCACATCTTATTTCAATATTATTAAGTGTTCATAATTCTAGGCAATGTGTGTGCTGTTGCAAGAGAAAATCAATCAAGGGTACAACCCAACACCAAACTCTAACAGCCATAATGACCTGCACCCCCAAACTACCTCTATTCGTGCAGTAGAGGCACTGTTGTCTGGGGGATGTTCAACAGCTATCTAATTGGGCTTGGAACCCATAAATAGGAATGAACCCATGAGAGCCACTATAAACTCAGCCATATTCACAGGGCTGGAAAGGACAGAGAACCTAGAGAAAAGCTTATCGGGGCCATATCTGTAGACGAATGAAATTTCTTACCATATACTAACTATGGAATCTTATATTAACAGATAAACATATTGTATGCCACTCATAAAAAAAAAAAATAAAACTACTCTTTGCAAAATATGGAGGCCACTGCAGAAACCAGAAACCGGTTAGACACAGAACATATACATCTGAAAAATGCCCATTCCTAGGAGAATTTCTGCATACAATATTAGGGACAGAGAGAAAGTGATCACACCACTCATTTCCCATCATATGTACATGTGGATAGTAATGCTTTGGTACACAACAGAGTGTGATGCAAACAGAAGGCCACAACTAGTCAAGCTCCAAAGAATGGGACACCCCTCCAGAGTATGTATCCCTGAACAAGGACCCTATATTAAACTTTACCTACCTACTGCTCAGGGATCATTGTGGAAGAAGGGGCAGAAAGATTGTAAGAGCCAGGGCTGGTGCATGAACATAGAGACACAGTGACTTACAATTGACTCTAAGCTTTCACATATAAATCTTTGGCAATGTAGGCATCAGACATGGGACCCATGCCAATTGAGACAAGGTCTCAAAGCAGGATGAGAGAAATGCATGGGAGACTGACCCTGGACTCGGAAGAACTTCAAGAGACTGAGTAATGTTGGGTGAGGAAGAGAATGCCTTATGTAGGATTCCTAGATATGCTGACTAGACTCCAACAGACCTATTTGCACAGAAGAATGTCTGAGTTTGGGAGCTTGACTGGATATGGCTTAGCTTGGATGTTGTAATGAATGAGTTCTGATGGGAGTTTGGAGCATGGGGGGACTGGGTTTGATTGAGAACCATTGTATGAGATGTACAAATGCTCAATTAAAAAAATCTATGTCAACGTTTCCGATAGTACCAATGAGTTTAAGAAACAAAAGATTGATTCACACATTAGGCAATATTAATAACAAAAACAATGATGATAAAATATAATAAAGAATAATATGAAACACTTTAAACTGAAAGAATGAAAGCTTTAATAAGAAAAAAAATGCAAAGCACTTAAATAGGGTGTGACTACTATTTTAAGAAGGAATTATTTTTTTTAATTTTTTATTTATTTCTGTATGTGTATCAATGTACTGTCTGCATGCAGGTCTGTGCACCCGTGTCGTGCAATGCTGCGGAGGTCAGAAGAGGGTCTCGGATTCCCCTGGAACTGGAGTTCTCCTGGAATTGGAGTTTCAGATGGTTCTTGGCTGCCATGTGGGTGCTGGGGATTGAACCCGGGTCCTCTGTAAGAGTGGTCGGCGCTCTTAACCGCTAGGCCATCTCTCCAGCCCCAGAAGGAATTATTATTGCCTGTGCTGTTTATCCCTGTAGGTTCACTACTTTCTTGGTCAAGAAAGGAGAACACAAATTCAACTAAAGCTTAGTAAACTTATTTTGAAACACTGCCTCAAATTTTTAAAGTAAAAGCAAAAAGGATGAAATGTAGCTCAGAGAGCACTTGCTTCTTACATACAGTGTCCTGGGTTAAGTCTCTAGTAACAAAGAAAGAGAGAGAGAGAGAGAGAGAGAGAGAGAGAGAGAGAGAAANTATTCATAAATATTTAGATGGAGGGTAGTAAGGGGTGTTAGTAAAGGAGGGTACTGAGAAAGGGGAGGATCTAAATATGATCAAAATATAGTGTATGAAATTCCAAAGTTCAATTATTTTTATATTGTTCAAAAAATAATAAATAATGATAATGATTTAACAACACATATGTATGTCAAAGTATCATATTGTACACCCTAACTGTGTACAATTTTATTATTTATGCCTTAGTAAAGCTAGAAAAGAAAAAGGGCCTACATATAAAAGTTTACCCAAAATTTAGAAAAGGAACACAGGAAGCAATAAACAGAAAAATGAATAATCATGACAGAGAAATAAGCAAAATAACCAAGAAACATCCCCAACCACAGAGAAAGTGAACAGAGATTCTCAGAAAATGTCTGCAAAATTTATTAGTCCTTTTTGGACTGATGGAAGGAAAAGGCAAGAAAATCTCAGTTTCGGAAATGAATCATTACAGATCCTAAGGAGCAGAAGACAACAAACTCTATGTAAGATAAATTCAAAGTGTCGATGAAATCAATTTTTTTATTTTATATGATGCAAGGTTAAACAGAAATGTTTAATCATTCTCTCTATTTAAAAGAAACTGGGTTTTTATGTTGAATTCTAGATTAATAGCTTAAATGAAATATAATTGTCAAGTCTAAAACTTAGCCACTTTAAGTGGTGTGTTTTATATTTGTGACTCTATGATAACCTTGGTGGTAAAGAAGAATTCCATGAAGACTATGGTTCCAGCAGAAGGAAGTCCATAGCATGATCTTAATGGCTATGGAAATTTAGCTTCAAGATCCTAATGATCAAATAGACCATACTTCTAGCCTTTCCAATGAGATGGTTAGGAGGTCTTTCCTTATTGAAATCCTTGACTCATACCCACTCCCCATTCACAGGATCCACAGCTCACAGTCACTTTGCTGTGCATGTGTCTTCAGCCACATTAATACCATTGATTAATCAATCATTCACATTCTAATTTTGCAAATCTCGGGTTTTGTTCTTGCTTCTTCTTGAGTCTCTTGAAAACCTTGTGTATCTTTTATCATTTATTCCTCAATGTACACTTTTATTGAATTTTTGTGCATTGCATACAATCTATACTATTATCTTTATGCCCCACCCCTATCTTCACCTCCCACTGGATTTCATGCATTCTATTATGTATGTTAAGGCCTATTGACTCAAGTTTGTGTACACAGATGTTCCTTAGTGCACGTACATTCACTGGAATCTAGTCAGCCCACTTAGAGCCCCCCCCATTTCCTAAAGATCAACTCACCTCCACCTAGCAGTAATCAGCTGCCAATAGTTCCTCTCCTAAAATTGGGGCCTGCTGCCCATTTCCCTAGTTCTATGGTGGGTTTTTGTCTGATTCAGTGTGTATGAGTGATGCATGCTGACATCATTGTAGTGAGCTAGTTCTCAGAAGATTGGAACTCTCTGTTTCCTTATGATCATTCAACAACCCTGCTCTTACAATCTTTATACTCTTTCTTCCTCAGTGAGGTGTAATTACAGCAGTGCTATCCAGAGACATGTACTCCACAGTTTCCTATTCTCCGCACTTTGGCCAATTGTGGCTTCCTGTGTGCATGGCACTCTGTTGGGGGAGGAAGCTTCACTGGCAAGAGTAGAAATGTGCACAAGTATTCTTTTTACCCCTTTCTATCATATTCCATGAGCTCTAGGAGTAGAGGTTCCATTGCAGATGTGTCACTTAGGGCATCTTTCAAACACTTCATCTCTGTGTGTGACCAGTTGAGCAATTCTAATAATTTGATACTGTTAAACAGGACAGCTGGGGCTACAGGGAGACCCTGTCTCAAAAAGACCAAAAAAAAAAAAAAAAAAGGAAAAAGAAAACATAAGTGTAGCATATGAGTTAGAGGTGTAGGAAAGGACATTCTAAATCAGACATCAGTTGCTCTGGAATTAAGGTCAACAACCAACAAATGGGACCACATTAAACTAAAAGGCTTCTGTACAGCAAAAGAAACAACCAAAGAAATGAAGAGGAAACCCATTGAGTAGGAGAAAAACTTGTCCATATATAGACACATGACAGAGTATTATTATCCAGAATATACATAGAACTCAAAAAAAGAAAAGAAACAAGGAAACAAATGATTCAATTAATTAAAAGATGGGCTAAGAACCTGAATAGTGAGTTCTCATGAAAGACATAAAAAGTGACGAAGAAGTCGGGCATGGTGGTGCACACCTTTAATCCTAGCACTCGGGAGGCAGAAGCAGATGGATCTTTGTGAGTTCAAGGCCAGCATGATCTACAGAGTGAGTTTCAGGACAGCTGGGGCTACAGGGATACTCTGTCTCACAAAGGCAAAAAAAAAAAAAAAAAGACTTAGAAACATCTTAAAATGTGTTCAACATCCTTAGTAAGTAGGGAAAAACCAAATAAAAATCACTTTAAAATTTCATCTTACTCCAGTCACACTGGCTAAGATCAAGAGAACAAAAGACACCAAATGTTGGTGAGAATGTGGAGAAAGATGGACAGTTATCCATGGCTTGTGGGATTGCACATTCATGAAACCAATATAGAAAACAGTGCAAAGAACCCCTAAAAAATTGTTTTCTTGCTTCTTTGTTTTTTGAGTTTATATATTCTGGATGTTAATGTTCTGTCAAATGTATCATCGGTGAAGGTTTCCTCTCACTCTATGGGTTTTCTCTTCACTTCACTGATTCCTTCATTGTACAGAAGGTTTCAAGTTTAATGTGGTCCTACTTGTCAATTGTCGAACTTATTTACTGTTCAGTTGCTGTCTGATTTAGAAAGTCTTCACCTATGTTATGTCTTGTAGGTTGCTCTCAACATTTTCTTCTATCACCTTCAAAGGTTTGGGTTTCAAGTTGAGGCCCTTGATCCATTTGGAGTTGAATTTTGTACAGGGAGAGAGGTAGGGATTTAATTTTATTCTTCTACAGGTGGTGATCCAGTTTTGCCAACACCATTTGCTAAAGATGCTTTCTTTTCTCCATTGAGTCTTCTTGGTACCTTTGTCAAATATGAGGTGGCTGAAATTGTACATGTTCAAATTTCGATCTTAGATTTTGTTCCATTGGTCTACAGGTCTATTTTTGTGCCAGTACCAGGCTGTTTTTATGACTACAGCCCTGTAATACAGTTTGAAGTCTGGTATAGTGATCCCCCTCTGTATTGCTCTTTTGACTCAGGGTTGCTTTGGCTATTCAGGGTCTTTTGTTTTTCCATATGAATTTAAGGATGTTTTTTCCAAGACTGTGAAGAAATTCATAGTAAGTTTAATTGGGATTTCACTGAATCTGTATATTAATTTGGGTACAATGGACATTTTTACTATATTAATTTTTCTAATCCATGAGCATGGGAGGTCTTTCCATCTTCTAATGTCTTCTTCAATCTCCTTCTTTAGGGGTTTAAAATTTTTATTGTAGAGATCTTTGGTGCCTTTGGTTAGGTTTGGTCCTAGGTTTTCTATTGTTTTTGAGGTTATTGTGATTGGGAAGGTCTCCTTGTATTCCTTCTTCAGTTGCTTGCTGTTGGTGTAAAGAAAGGCTACTGATATTTCTAGGTTAATTTTGTATTCTATGACTTTACCGAAAATTTAATCATTTCTAGGAGTTTTCTGGTGGAGATTTTAGCATCCCTTAGGGATGTTTGGCTTCCTCTTTTCTAAATAGTACTCCTTTGATTTCCCTTTCTTGCCTTATTGCCCTAGCAACAGTTTCAAGCACAATATTGAAGAGGAGCAGAGACAGCCTTGCAGATTCCCTGCCTTTAAGCAGAATCCTTCTAACTTTTCTCCATTCAGGATGATGTTGGCTGTGGGTTTGTTGTATATGGTTTTGATTACGCTGAAGAATGATTCTCTCCAGTCCAATTCCCTCTAGGACTGTAAGCACAAAAGTATGCTGGATTTTGTTGAGGCTTTTTCTGTGTCAATTGAGATCATTATGTTCCGACTTGATCATGATGGATGATCTTTTTGATGTGGGCCTGTATGCGATTTGCAAGTATTTTGTTAAGAATTTTCGTGTCACTTTTTGGAGTGGACTGTCTCAGGGGCAGCTGGAAGAGGGTCTCGATTCTGAGCCCTCTGGCGAGGGGGAGGGGGTTCCTGTCTCCGCGGGACCAAGCTTTGCCTTTGCAGCGTGACTAGAGGGTTGGGTTTGGATTTGCTCTGGTCCCTCAGTGGCTTTTTGTGTGCCAGCTCCTGAGGAGCAGGCAGGAGGCTGTAAGTCACTCAAGCAGGTACCTGGGTGCGGGCTAAGTCAGGCACCTCCCCACAATGGGAATTGGTGAGAATCCAAGTGGACTTTCTTTTGGAGAACCTTCAGAACAGGAAGAGAAGACTGACTTAGGCTTCCAATATCCAATATAAAAACTATACAAACAAAATTGAAAGCCTGAAACCAAGACAATTCAATANGAGTCTTCCAAGGGTTCTCCACACTGCTTTCCATGGTGGCTGTACAAGTTTACATTCCCACCAGCAATGGATGAGTGTTCCCCTTTCCCCCACAACCTCTCCAGCACTTGATATCGTTTGTTTTCTTGATCCTGGCCAGTCTTATCAGAGTGAGATGATATCTTAGAGTGGTCTTAATTTGGATTTCCCTAATTATTAGTGACGTTGAACAGGTTTTAAGATGTTTCTCAGCCATCTCTAATTCCTCCTCTGTGAAGTCTCTAATCAGTTCTTTGCTCCATCTTTTGAGTGATTCATGTGTTTCTTTCTTCTTTGTTTTTGAGTAGCTTTTATACTCTGGAAATTAATGCTTTGTCAGATGTATCTGCAGTGAAGGTTTCCTCCCACTCTGTGGGTTTTCCCTTCACTTCCTTTATTGTTTCTTTTGATGTACAGAAGCTTTTGAGTTTAATGAGGTCCCATTTGTCGATTGTCGATCTGATTTCTTGTGTAGCTGCTGTTTGATTTAGGAAGTCTTTTCCTATGTCTATGTCTTGCAGTCTGCTGCCAAGTCTTTCTTCTATCACCTTCAGAGTTTGGGGTTTCACGTTGAGGTCTTTGATCTATCTGGAGTTGACTTTTGTACAGGGTGAGAGGTATTGGGTTTAATTTCATTCTTCTACAGGTGGTGATCCAGTTTTGCCAACACCACTTGCTGAAGATGCTATCTTTCCTCCATTGTGTCTTCTTTGCCCCCTTGTCAAATATGAGGTGGCTGAAATTGTATGTGCTCAGGTTTGGATCTTCAGTTTTATTCCATTGGTCAACTGGTCTGTTTTTCTGCCAGTGCCAAGCTGTTTTTATAACTATAGCCCTGTAGTATGGTTTTAAATCTGGTATAGAGATCCCCCCTGTGTTGCTCTTTTTGCCCAGGGTTGCTTTGGCTATTAGGGGTCTTTTGCTTTTCCAAATGAAATTGAGGATTTTTTTTCCAAGCCTGTGAAGAAGATCTTGGGGATTTTGATTGGGATTGCATTAAATCTGTACACAAGTTTGGGTAGGATGGACATTTTTACTATATTTATTTTCCCAATCCATGAGCATGGGAGGT
Organism: Rhizomys pruinosus; assembly: GCA_009823505.1. Classification (NCBI taxonomy): domain Eukaryota; kingdom Metazoa; phylum Chordata; class Mammalia; order Rodentia; family Spalacidae; genus Rhizomys; species Rhizomys pruinosus. The sequence goes on from VZQC01009942.1 coordinate 154,465, forward strand.
TTGTCCATCTTCTGATGTCTTCCTCAATTTCCTTCTTCAGGGATTTAAAATGCCCCTTTATTTTCTTTAATGCTTTCCTTTTGTGTTAGGGTAATGTCTAATGCAGGGGTTCAGTTTCTCACATTTTTTCTGTATTTTAGTTATAATAATGCATCTTATCAACCACAGCCTCAGTTTTATATTTATATTTACTTAATTCCAGTAAGAATTTATGGCACTGTTTCCTTTTTTTCTTCCTGGTGGTGTTATTGCTGTCCATATTACAGCTAACATGTTAAAAACAGGACAAATCATGGGCTGAAGAGATGGCCTAGCGGTTAAGAGCGCTGACTACTCTTGCAGAGGACCTTGGTTTGATCCCCAGCACCCACATGGCGCCTAAGAACTGTCTTTGACTCCAGTTCCAGGGGAATCTGAGACCCTCTTCTGATCTCTGCGGCATTGCATGACGTGGGTGCACAAACCTACATGCAGACAATACATTCATACACATAAAAAAAGCAAAAAAAAATTAAAAAAAAACACAGGACAAGTCATTATCATAATTACTTTAGTCAACTTTGTCTTTTAAAGAATTTAAGAAAAGAATTAATAGCAAATACATATTTACAGCTTTAACTATTAATAGTCTTATTTTTCTGTCCATTTCTGTATATGGTTCATAGCACCACTGGGTCTTCTTTAGCCCAATGTGACTTTGCTTTTATGCATCTCCTTTGCATAGTTATGGACAGATCTACTACATCTCTGCATTAAAGCTCAATGTATTTATATGTTACATGCATATTTTAATAATAAGATTTAGGGGTATATGAGAAGAGATATGTCCTTATATTGTCATCATAATTATCTTTACTATTCTTTACTTTTTTCTTTTTTATTATATTATATTTGAGCATTTGTAAAACTCATACAATGGTTCCCAATCAAACCCAATCCCTCCATGCCCAAACTGCCCATCATGCATGCATTACAACATCCAAGCTATGCCCTATCCAGTCGAGCTCCCAAATCCAGATGTCCTGTGCAAGTAGATCTACTTCAGTCTAGTCAGCATATCTAGAAATCTTTGGTAAGACATACTCTCCCTCACCTAACAATACTCAGTCTCTTCAAAATCAATTTCTCTAATTCACACACCTGGGATGTCTTACCCTTGATTTTTGCACAATTTCAGACAATGTATTCCTTAGAAGTTTACTAACTATTATATTCACACAGAATGTTTTGTATTTAAGACAATTAAAATAGAAATACAAAATGATGCTATGGTTTACAGATAGTTTTTTGCCATATAATCAACATTAGCTTAAAGATCTCCATTTTTTTCATCTGTATATATACACATTTATGAAGTAAAATATATAAAATATTGAAAAAAATTTCCATGAAAATCTGCCAGTGCCACAGAGACATTCTGTGAACTGCATAGACTTTTAAATAAAAATGTTTTCAACAATGTGGCTTTTATATACTTCATCAAATCCAAACTCTTAACCACAATTCCTAATTTGGGGCATCCACGGAGAACCTACATTGCAAGTATTAATTAATGACAAGTATTACCATGGTTTTGCCCCTCTTGATGTCTCTTAAGAAATGGTCTAAAGTGTGGCCATATGGAACTAAACAAGAATGTTCAGTTTAGACTACAGTCCAGATATCCACTCCTTTCTAGGAAACTGAATAGCAACACATGACTACAATTTCTGGCTGTTGTTTCTTAAATGAACAGATGCAGTAGTTGATATCTGAGTGGGGACAAGAGGGCCAGAGGTGCTGTGTGAGGAGCGATCACAACTTACCAGCCTAATACAACTCTTTGTAAATCAATTTCCAGGTCCTCAAGGGAGCACAGAGATAATCCATTTCGGGCCCATAAAACCCTCAGGACAATGAATTGTAACTACAAGTTTTGTCAGCGCAATTGAAAATGACAGGTTTTACAAGGATATTTTTTCTAAGAAGCAGAGTATTTTTAATCAAATTCCCTACTAAAACTTATGTACTATAGGGAGATTTCTAAAGAAGAATGTGAAAGGTGACTTCTTTTGAAAAATTTACTGCTCTGGTATTCCCTAAGGGACCATAAAGTCCCTTTCCTAGGAGATACATCTCAGAAAAGATTGATGAAATGAGCCAGAACAGTGTCAAGGTTTAGAGGTCATTAATTTAATGTGCTTTTTCTTTTCATCCTCTGGTATAAATTGCTGACCAATCATCATTTTTTTTAGCTTTTGCTTTTGGTGATATAGTTTGTGTCATACTGGGATCATAGTTTCCTGACATTAATTATGAACCACTGAGATCTACGTTAAAGAAAAATAAAACAGCTTTATTGGGTTATGGCTGATGTACAACCCCCCCTAAATACTTGAGCTCCTCTTAAGAATTGCATTTCAGCGAGGTGCCTTATAAACCCGTGTTTGCCTTTATTTTTTACCATATTCATTTTCATTTTTCATGATGAGGCCACTATTACACTCAGGACTAAGTTTTTTGAAAAATCCAAAAGGACAGTGGATACTTAGAAAGAAAATTCTGAATAATTCTTATGTGTGTGTCAAAATTAAGTTCAAAATAGTCTTCAACCTTCATAAAGCATCTGAATATTCACAAGTCCCATGATCTCTGAGATTCATTAAGGGAACAGTGAGGAACCACCTTAAAAAACAATAGTTTGCTGCCTTATAACAAAAATGTACATATTATGTCCTCTTAAAATCATGAAACAACATTCATTCTAAGAGTAATGTTTAGACATATGGTTAAAATATTGAATGTAATCATTAATTTAATAAATTTCCCATATGCATCAGTAGATATTTTCATGTTTATGTCAAAATTTTGCACAATAGAATCAGCCTTTTCTTATTATTTATGTGTATTTTATTGCACATGTGATAGAATTGGTTCTTCAGTGGTGCAATGTCTAAAAAATATTTCACATACCAAATTACAATCTATTTAAGATATTATCATAAAAAGTGTAACCATCCACTGATATTTATAAATAACTTACTAGGAAAATAACATCAATGTTCTTGTTTGCTTTATTCCAAATACTCATCTTCAAGTTGAAAATTTTCTTTATTTTCTAGGTGTATTTATTTCTAAAAGTCATCAGTATATTTTCTGAAATATACAAAAATCTACCAAGATCCACCAATTATATTATGTAGGTGATTTTTCAGCCAGATATGTTTTCATAAAATCCATAGGATTTAGTACCCCATTTCAAAGGAAATATATAACTATATTCCATGGAAATAAATTTTAGCAGTGACAAAATTTTTAAAACCACAAAGGTTGTAGTTTGAGATCTTAAATAAAAGGATCTCCAAGAAAGCTAGCTTTACTACTATTTTGTTTTTAATACTAGCTCTCATCTTACAGTCTACAGGAGTGTTTCCTTATTTCAATTGTTGTCTCATGATTATATATTTTCCTTATAGCTTTCTCTTTTTATTTTTTCCCACCATGCTCCATAATTCAGACAGTGCCTGCTCTGAGAAGGTTTTTGTAATCTCGCACTTCTTTTTCTAACTGGTGTTTTCATTATAAGAATTTTTTTAATGATTTTTTAAATTTTATTTATTTTTTACATGTATGAATATACTGTCTGCATGCAGGTCTGTGCATCTCTGTCATGCAATGCTGCGGAGGTCAGAAGAGGACGTCAGATTCCCCTGGAACTGGTGTTAAAGACAGTTCTCAGCCGCCATGTGGGTGCTGGGGATCGAACCTTGGTGTTGGTGCTCTTAACCGCTAGGCCATCTCTCCACCCCCTACAAGTTTTTTTATAACACAAATCAACACCAACACAATTGTATGTTTTGCACAGAAGTATGTTTGGGTTTGGTAGCTTCACTGGATAGGGCTTAGTTTGGATGTTGTGGTGCATGAGTTCTGATGGGGGGGGTTGAGACATAGAGGGGACTGGTTTTGGTTGGGAACCATTGTATTAGATGTACAGATGATTAACAAAACAGTTTAAAGAAAATGTATTGATTGGAGCGGAGATGATGGCCACTCAGCGTTTTATAGGAGCCGATATTGTTTAACGCCTCTTACAGGCCGGACCTGTGTTCCATCCCCCAGCACCCACATCCGGAGTTGATGGCCTGACGAACCCTCCACTCTTTAACTCCATTTTCCAGGGGAAGGAGGGGCAAAATCCATTTTTGTTTTTATGTCGTCCCCCTATAGCTGTTCACCTTCCGTCGGTGGCCACTTGCAACGACGATGGCGGCTGCACTAAATACCTACCGGCAGAACAGTCCCATCTCATACACATAAAAAAAAAATCAAATAATAAAATTTAATTTATTATTATTAAAAAATATTTTTTTTTTTTTTTCTGTCTTTTCTTCTATTTTCCTAACTTCAGGTGCTATTAATAAAATCAATTTTTAAAAATTAACACAGTAAATAAATGATTGAAAAAAATAATTTAGTTGAAATTAAAAAAGATACTACAAAAATTGAATTTTTTTTACCAAAAAAACTAATTCAGCCCCAAATTCCATAAAAGATATGTGTTGTACAAACAACCTAATTATTTATTATTATTTTTATTATTTATTCTTTTTTTTTTTTTTTTTTGAGACAGGCTATCCTTATAGCCCCAGTAGGCTTGGAACACGCATTTGTAGAGCTGGATATCTTTTTTTTTTAATCCCTGTAGCCCCAGCTGTCTGCCTGCCTCTGCCTCTGAGTGCTAGGATTAAAGGTCTTGTGCACCATTCCCGGCTTAGTGATGGTTCTTGGCCACCATTGTGGGTGCTGAGAATCTAACCCCCAGGACCTCTGCAAGAGCAGCACGGGGCTCTTAACATGAGCCATCTCTCCAGCCCAATTGTAAAAAAACATTTTTCTTAAAAAAGTCAAGTAAGTGGCTGGAGGAGATTGCTCTAGCGTTGTAAGAGCACCGACTGCTCTTGTTAGAGACCCCGGGTTCGCATCCCCAGCAACCACCATGCGTGCCTAAGACACGTTCTGTCAACTCAATTCTCAGGGAATCTGAGGACCCTCTTTCTCTCTGACTCCGAGGCATTGCATCCGACCTGCACGGACAGGGCTGACCGTCTACATGCGGACAGACATTCATCACACATACAAAAAAACAACAAAAAAAAAGTCAAAGTTAACTTGATGTGGATTACTTATGACACAACTACGACTTGCTTTTTTGACTTAACAGTAAAAGCCAAAATTTCACTCGAGAAGTAATCAGTTAGTTCTCTGGACAAAAAGCTGTCACATAATAATTAAAAATCATTCATACAAACTATCTAAAACCTCATATTTCTGAAACTAATATAGAAAGTTATATACACAATGTAAGAATAAAGCTAATACAGAAAATGAGTCCTCAGAGTTTGCCTCTTTGTTTACCCAGGCCATAAACTGTGGCAATGACAATACATGACAGTCCACGTGCTGTTAAAAGGAAAATATGTTATTCATATTCAGACTGCATAAAACAATAAGAGATGCCTAGCGGTTTAGAGCACGAATACGGATGCTCTTGCAGAGGACCCCTGCGTCATCACTCCAGTCCAAACTACTGAGAAAAAAAAAAACCGTCCTTAACTCCAATTCCAGGAGAACTCCAGTTCACTTCCTGGGGCATCCGGGACGCCCCTCTTCCGACCTCCGCGGCATTGCACCACACGGGGTTCACAAACCTCCATCCAGACAGTACATCATACACATACACATAAATAAAATAATAAATAACATATAAGTAAATACAAATAAATAGAAAATATTTAAAACAAAATAAACTGATGATGATGGTATGGATATGAAAGTCAGAAATGTGAAAATCAACAGGCAGCATATGACCACCCTCAGGATCAGAGAAATCGAGCCCCTTTTATGAAGAAATGGAGTGAACCCTCTTAAAATGAAATGAAACACATTTTCTGGGGGCTGGGAGAATGGCCTACCGAGGCTGGAGCACCACTTGCTTTGCTCCTGGCGGGACCTGGGTTCGACTCCCCAGCACCCCACATGGCGGCTGAGAACCGTCTGTAACTCCAATTCCAGGGAGAACCCAGTTCCAGTGGGAATCCGAGGCCCTCTTCTTTGACTCCGCGGCTTGCAACAACACGGGTGCACCGACCTGCATACAGACACTCCTACACTCATACACTACTTAAATAAAAAACACACAACACAAACGCCCAAACAACTTCTGTCTCGGAAAAATTTCCACTTCATGCTTTAGCTAAATATACTCCCTTTTTCTTTTCATAGAATTGGAATAATGTCTAACTTCTTTTTTTACATTTTTAAAATTTTTATTTATTTCTGTATGTGTATAATGTACTCTGCATTTGCAGGTTTGCACCCGTGTCGTGCAATGCCCGGAGGTCAGAAGAGGGCGTCGGCTTCCCCTGGAATGGAGTTCTGGAGAATGGAGTTTTTCAGACAGTCTGCTCCTTGTGTGGGCTGGGGATGAACCCGGGTCCTCTGTAAGAGCGGTCGGCGGCTCTAACCGCTAGGCCATCTCTCCAGCCCGTCTAACTTCTTGAATTTTAGATTGATGCAGATTGGAATGGGTACAGTAGCATTCTTCACTACCAATAGCAATAATCTCTGTTACAGGCAGGTGAGAGATGCAGAGTATAAACCCCATACCATATATATTGAAAATCTGTTTCTGAAATGTAAACTATTACTGCTATATGCAATATCAAATCCGAAAGTCTCCAAAGGTGAATGGAAGGATAAACTGTATCTCTACCTTAAATTAAAATTCAAGAATATTATATTTAGACATATGGTAAAATACAAGATAGTAAGCCATTTGGAGGATTAAACATATTTTATGAAGCTTAGAGAGAGCACAGAACAAATATAAAGCCATGACCTCTGTGGACATTTATCCTTGGCAAGAAGTCAAGTTAGTTATATAAATATACCAAAGATATATGAGAGGCTTTGCTTTGATGAAGTTACCACTGAACTTTGTGTTTCATGAATTTTGTCACACACCATCACACACACCCATAGTTATATATTACTATATATATATATATATATATGACACACATATATATGTATATATAAAGGGATATCCATGTTTGTGAATAATTTTAGGTTGATAAATTTGGGGTTGTATTTGCTGTGCTTGGAATCACTAAATTTACAAAATGATAGATTTCACATGAGATAAGTAAAAGAAAAATTTCAACTACAATTATGAATTGAATGTCTAAGGAAAATTTGAGATCCAAATGGGCTCCCCTTGTTTAGTTGGAATTGATCATGATAAATATTTTCAGTTCTGCTTTTGAGCTGTTTAGTTTCTTTTGAAGCTCAGAAATTAAGAATGCAATCACTATATATTAGACTGAGCCCTGTTGGTGTTGGTAATAATCTGCCTGTAAATATATTGCCACCTGTTTTCTTAATTCATAATAAGTACATCTACAACTATATAAGCACCATCTTGGGTATGGACATATTCACTTACACATAGGCACACATTCATATCTATCTATATGCATATTTTGACTAGCTTCAATTCTTAGAAGCAAGTGGTGAATTATTGCTTCCTTTTACATTCACATATATTTATGTACTTAGAGGATTTTCTTTCAGAATTAATCACATGAAGAATATTTAGGCCTGAAGAAAAAACAATTATAAAGCTCAAAATCATGTTTTACAGTTGAATTTTGCCACTTATATAAGAAAATTACAGCTCATTAATTCTTTTTTTTTTTAAATTAATCACTCTATTTCTCAGGTTCTTTCTTCTTCTCTTCTGGGCAGAAGAAATAAACACTTTTTTAATGGGAATTTCCAGTTGCATTAATTCTTTAAAATTTCTTCTACCTAAACGAAAAGTTTTTTCAATCAATAAAAAGAATGGCCAAAACATTGGAGAAACTTTAGTAATAAATCATTCTTAAAAGTACTGAGAGGCTGCCGGATAACAACTTTTGCTAAATAAGTATAGACCTTGGATATTTTATTTCTCTATTTCATTCCTGAGTGTGATCATATTTACATGAAAGACATATAAATACACTAACACTTATGTAATATTTATACAAAAATCTTAGATTGATACTCAATTATATATGTGAATTTATTTTAGTCTTTTTTTTTTTTTTTTTTTTTTTTTTGCGGTTCTTAGCCTCAGCCCTTAACAGCTGCGCTATCCGCACAGCCCTATTTTAGTCTTTTTAAAAATATTTTTAAATTTTTTGTTTATTCATTTATTTATGTGTATGAATGTACTTTCTGGATGTAGGTCTGTGCACCCATGTCGTGCAATGCCGCGGAGTTCAGAAGAGGGCATCGGATTCCCCTGGAGCTGGAGTTAAAGATGGTTCTCGGCTGCCATGTGGGTGCTGGGGATCGAACCCCAGTCCTCTGCAAGAGCATTCAGTGCTCTTAACCGCTAGGCCATCTCTCCTACCCTTATTTTAGTAATTTAAAACTACCTAAAACTAACAAATTGATGCCTAAAAAATAATGCGGTAATTCTTAGTCCAAGTATTGAAGTGGAAAGTAATTGTAAGTATAGTTCAATAAACAAAATAAGTTCTCTGAACTAAGAATAATACTACTAAAAAGAAGAAAAGCTTAAAGTTCAAATTGAGCCAGAATCTCCCTTCTCAAAACAGCCTTCCTTCAAAAAATAGGAAATAATAGTGATGAGTCATGCTTTGGGAAAGAAATATGGAATCATCAAAGAAAAAAATATAGATTTTTCATTTATTTTTAAGTCATTGTATATCAAAGGGAATGTTAAGTATGAAAAATAATCAGAATACTATTTTTGTCAACAGTCATCTACTAATGAAGAGAATGTTCTGATTAATGCAATGTAAGTCAATGCAGATATTTTAACTCACTGAATGCTGAAAATATTCATGCTATAAGGAAACAAATTGCCGCCAATAATGGTGGTGCCTATTGGTAGGATTTGCTGAAGGAGGCAGATGCAGGATAATCTGGAGTTCGAGGCCAGCCTCGTAAGAAATTTTTAAAAAATTGCCACAATACTGAGGGCATTAATATTGAATTTTATAGACCTGAAAATATGGTATGGAATCATTCCAATAAGATTATTACACTATAACATAAAAGAAGTTCCACAATTTCCTTGACACATGGTTTCTGAATATATGTTCTGCCTACCTCAGCATCTTTTCTACTCAGAGAATAGTCATGTGCCACTGTGCACAGGTACCACTTAACTTTACAGTAGCATTCCCATAATTCATTCCTGAACAAATCAAAATATCAGTGGATGCTATATTGAAGTTGCTATATCCAAATAGATAGGAAATCCAGATATCTGGAAGGTATTTTTTTTTGAGAATTTCTTATCTCAAAAAAACCAAAAACTTACTACTTACTACTTTACATTATTCCACCATTCCTTCTAAACCTTCCAAATCTTCCCATGTCCTATGCTTCTTCTAAATTTCATGAACTTTAAAATAATTATTGTTGCATATATACATATATACATATATACATACATATATATGCAATCTATTGAGTCTACTTATTGATTCTAGTGTATACATGTGTTTAGGACTGATCACTTGGTATGAGATAACCATCCTTGGAAATGACTGATTTTCCCTTTATCATCTGACATTGTCTGTAGCTCTTCATCTAGAGATAGAACTATGTGAAATTTCTTCCATCCATATCAGCATATCAACTAGTATTGTCAGTATGCAGGTCTTGATAACAGGTGCAACTTCCTTGACATGGCTAGAAAGTACTCTCTAGTACCAGCTGACCTGGTCCTCAGGCTCTTATAATCTTTCCACCTGATCTTTCCTCGTGTTCCCTGAGCTTTACATGTAGGGTCTACATTATAGATTTATCTATTGTGGATTACAAAACATGGTAACTTATCTGAATTTGACCAATGTGAATCTAAATAGTTGCTTCCACCTTTTGTAAAAAGAATCTTATGAGTGGTGAAAGCTACATTTATCTGTAGATACAAGAAGTGTTTAGAATACAGTTAGACATTATATTAGATTAGGAAAGTGACCATAGTAAGTCCTCCTCTAAAGTCTATGACTTCTCCTGCCACAAGTATCTTGTTGGTTTACAGTACAAGTCATGAATCTCCTCCAACTCTGTGTGCCTTAACTTCAAGTAGACAGCTAAGGGCAATCACTAAGACAAAAGTGCCACTATTGAACCATTACGGATATTTTGCTGGGCCTGTCATTGTTGAGATTCATGGGGTTTACAGCTAGACAGGACTATCCATTGCTTTTTTTTCCCCCTTGGCAGCCTGCATAGTGCCTTCTAATACTCTGAGAGGTGTTCCTCAGTGAGGAAGCTTTCAGATCAGTTCCAACTTGATTCATCCAAGACCTGTGAATGAAGTGTACACTATCTTCAGCAATAGTGTCTTATTTTCATATTCTGTGAGGTAGCCTAGGACTATGGCAATAAACTATATTACTGTTAGAAATCATTATTCTGACTAAAACTCAAAGGAATACACAGGAAATTTGGTGATAATTTTTAATTGACTTATTTCATTTTTTGTCTTTTTTTCTATTGAGATTTTGTACATTTCATGTAATATATCTTAATCAAATGTAAACACCCTCCACCTCACCACTCTCCAGAGACCACCCTCCCACACCAGATTTCAGGTATTATGTTCAATAAGCCATAGGTGTATAGGTACCACTGTAAATATATTCTCTGTATGTGAGCAGTTGTGGAACTAAGTAATAGCCTCTATCTGTTGCAAGAAGAAACTTCTTTGATGAATGGTATGTGATATTCTTGTCTGTATATATAAGGATTCATATTTAGCATAACATAAGAAATTCCAAAGTTTAGATCTGTGGCAGAGATAGGATTTTCTCTGGGATTTATGACCTCTCTGGCCATATGCTATTCACTCTATTTACAGTGTCACCCATGAGTTCCCACACACTGAGAAGACTTCGAGTCATATTAGATAGTTGTTGATTACTCCCTAGATAAAATTGTCACCATTGCACCAGTAGAAATAGTTTGTTGTCCCAGTCCTTGAGGTTATTAAGCTTTACAGCTGGGCACGACCATTCCTTGATTATTGTTATATATTATATACATATATGTTATATAATGATCCTGAATACATGTACTGTTGACATATGTACATTTGTTTAGAGATTTGATAATCTGTTACAGTGATCTCCCCTAAAGAATGTTGATTTGATCCCATATTTCTCTCACTACAGCTCTATATTTTCTCTTATTGGTGGTCCTAGCTCTGAAATTAACATGCGAGTACATAACCAAAGCAAGTCCAGAAGCAAGGAAAATAGAAAAGGGTTATGTGTTGAGAGAAGTGCGTGAGGTCAGGAAACAGGATGTTAAGACACAGGTGCTGCCAAGGAGAAAATGGGAAAAAATAGAGGCAGGAGCTTCACTTGTTTCTGAATTTTTAAAAGCTATTAATTAATTAATTAATTAATTAATTAATTACTTTAGAAATCAATTCATACTAATTAATTAATTAATTAATTAATTAATTAGTATGAATGTACTGTCTGCATGTAGGTTTGTGCACCCGTGTTGTGCAATGCCGAGGAGGTCAGAAGAGGGTGTCAGACTCCCCTGGAACTGGAGTTCTCCTGGAATTGGAGTTACAGACAGTTCTCAGCCGCCATGTGAGTGCTGGGGATCGAACCTGGGTCCTCTGCAAGAGCAGTTGGCACTCCCAACCACCAGGCCATCTCTCCAGCCCCCAAAGCTATTTATTACTTAACCAGTTTCTTGAAGAAATTAAGATTCTGTAACTTAAGTATTTTTCTTTTTGTATGAGTTTGTTAATTTACAGTTCTGTGTATGTACTTTTAGCATAAAGTTGTTCATATTAATTTATAATTTTTTTCTAGAACTTGGAGTCAGAAGTGACAATCCTACTTTCATTTTATGTATAGAAATTTAGATTTTTCTCTTCTTTTTTCTTAGTTTGTGTAGAGACTTACCATTTATCTATATGTATATGATCAAAGAAAAAAGGTTTGATTTCTTTTACTCTGTTGATTTTCTGTTTGGAATTAGATTAATTTGTACTATAATTTTCTTTTTCTTTTTCTTATCCTTAATTGTGTCCAATTTTTGCTCTCATAGCTTTGGAGATCACTATGCAAACCGAAAAATGAAAACATCAATCTAAGTTCCAACATCAGCCTCAAGACCAAATATCCACATCAATGACCAGCACAGCACTTGAAATAGGTGCAATAGCAGCCCTTCTATTTTGGGGTAAATCAATGGCTAACTGATTAGACCTAAAGCCCACTCAGTGGAAGGAAACTCATGTATGGTATTGTTAACATAGCCAGATGCACACAACTGGAGTGGTCATAGATCTTAGACAATTCCCCAAGGTTAACACATCCCTTAGGCTAAGGTAACATTTTCATAACTACAAAGAAATAATCTTATATTTACAGACAAATATCCTAGACAACAGTCAGAAAAGAACCTTCTTTTTCATCAGATGAAAATCATACGGAGTCTCATAACTGGACACACACAGACATGGCCCATGAATTGTTCATGCCTAAGCAACATATCTACAATGCAACCTCTACACATAAGCCCCCAAGCATCACAGAACAAGGACCCAAGAAAGCATTAACTACCTCTTAACTGTCATAAGGAATCTCCACCGTGCAATGGGAGAACATGAACCCAAAATGGCCAGAATGACCAAACTTTGAAGATTAGGAATCTATAGAGTGCGGTTCCATGGACAGGGTGCCTATATTCAGATTCACCCACCCAGAGCTCAGGGAATATTGCAGAAGAAGGACAGAAAAATTATATCAGCCAGGGAGGTGATGTGCAACCAAATGGAAATGAATCCTACAAGCTCCTTGACCCTGCTCATATGAAACTACAGCACTGATATCAGCATGCACAAGACCCATGTAAGCTCAGTTGGAAAAAAAAAATAAAAGCTCAGAACTGTAGAAACGTGTAAGAGAACTCAATCTTGGCTGAGTAAATATCAGCAGCAGATAGTGGTCAGGTGAGGAAGACCTGCCCTTCTTCAGAAAAGATACTCTAGATAGGCTGACTAGAGCTCAGGGAATGACATGACACCGAGGAATGAGCTGGGAAGAGAAATTGGGCACAATGGGCCGTAGCACAAATAATGGAAGGTTTGAATTCTGGAGGCAGGGGGTCACTCAGGATGGTGCCAAGGGAGAAGTGGGAATAATGGTGATTAAAACTGACTTGAAATTATGTATGAACCATAAAAATTCAATTAAAAAATCTGTGTATGAGTGTTTTACTTTCATGGATGTAAGTGCACTCATGTGGAGCAATGCCTCCAGAAGGCAGGAGAGGATGTCGGAGCCCCTCGAACTGAAGTTATAGATGGTTGTTAACTGCCTTGTGGGTGCTAGGATATGAACTGGGACCTTTCAAGAGCAGCCAGTTCTCTTAATTACTGAGCCATCTCTCCAGCACCATTAATCAGGTTTGTATCACCTGGCTATTCTAAGATGGGAGCATAAATGATTAACTTTCAGTTTTTCATCTGTTTACTATATGGATTTCATGCTATAGTATCTACATTCCATATGATTCTACATTTTTTCTATTTTTCACAATTTTATTGTGGTTTTTGTGCATTTCCACACACATCAATTTCGCATTTTTATAAATTGCATTTTACTATTCTTTGGCTAAAATGTCTTGAGATATACTACTTGATGTACCAATAATTTAAAACTATATTATTCAGTCTTCCAATAATTTAGAATTTTCTATTTTTCTATTTAAAGTTTCAAGTTTGATTTTTTGTTAATTTCTAGTTTGATTTTTTTAAAGGACCACCAGATTTATTTTTGTCCCATAATTTGATCTATCCTGATAAAGGTTCTGACAAGAATGTGCATCCTGTAAAAGTTGGATGAAGGTATTTTTTGGTGACCTGATGGATGATGCTTCAGTAAAATTATTTCTTTAGTAATTTTTTACTTTCTGGATCAATGAATTTGCCTTTTTTTTTGTCTCTATCAGTGTTTGTGTTCCATACTTTATGATATACATTAGTTATATAACAACTGTTTTAACTTTGTGGACAATTGACACATTTTTTTTTTTTTGGTCTTTTTGAGACAGGGTCTCCCTGTAGCCCCAGGTGTCCTGGAACTCACTCTGTAGATCAAGCTGGCCTTGAACTCACAAAGATCCACCTGCCTTTGCCTTCCAAGTGCTAGGATTAAAGGCGTGTGCCACCACGCCCGGCAAATTTTTCTTTTTCCAATGCTTTTCATCCTTGACAATTCCCTTGCTCTGAATTCTATAGCATTTGAAATTCTAAACTTCAAATTTATTGTCAATAGTGTAAAGATGGCAAGGCTTTCTTAGCACAACTACATTAGCATTTCTATAAGCATCATTTTAAATTGATTTTTTATACTCAAAATACATCGTGTTGTTTTGTATCCATCTTTACATCTTTGCCTTGTAACTATATTGACATTGACATTTAAGTGAATATAGTTCACTTATATTTATTAATATAGTTATTAATATAGTTGCATTAGCAACAATGTCTATAATGTTTTGTGCTTATTGCACCTAATCTCCATTTACTTCAAGATTTTGTCTTTTTCTTTGTTCTCCCATTTCTTTTAACATCACTTTTTAAAAATATTTTTATTATTTTTATTGTATATTGTTGAGTGTATTGCTTCCATGTATTTGTCATGTTAAGAAATACCCACTGAAGTCAGAGAAAGGCATCAGATTCCCCTGAAACTGGAATTATGAACAGTTGTTAGCCACCATGTGGGTCCTGGAATTGGATCCAGGTCCTCTACAAGAGCAGACAGTGCTCTTAAAGCTGAGACACCTCTCCAACCCTGCATTCTCTTTTTCTTTTTTTTTTTTAATTTTATTTGTTTTTTATGTGTATGACTGTACTGTCTGCATGTAGGTTTGTGCACCTGTGTCATGCAATGCCGCGGAGGTCAGAAGGTGTTGGATTCCCCTGGAACTGGAGTTAAAGAGGGTGCTCAGCCACCATGTGGGTGCTGGGGATCAAACCCCAGTCCTCTGCAAGATCGGTCAGTGCTCTTAACCGCTAGGCCATCTCTCTAGCCCCATTATTCTCTTTGTCTAATTGAACATTTTATCATATAATTTTTCTCCTTTCCTAACAATCCTTGCATCTATTTCATATTTAATCTATGTAGTGATTTTTATAGATAAATGAGTATACTATACACTTATAACCAACTAAAATTTATAAAATAATATCCATAGGTAATAGAACTGCATTATATCAAATTTCTCCCAATAATTCCTCATCTCTTAAAATAATAATGACAATTCTTAAATTCATTTAACGTATCTATGTGTTATAATCACCTGTCTTATCAATCAGTTATAATTAAAATAGAATATTTTATTTTACCTCTCACTGAAAAATTAACTTTATACTTTTTGTAAGGAAAGTGTACTCTACAAAAATTATCTTATATTTGTCTAAGAATTTATGTTTTAATTTTGAAGATAAATTTGCAATATATACAACTTTAAGCTGGTACTTTTGTTTCTATAAATGGTCGAAGTACTTCATTGTGTTCCTTTTAAAGATATTGTGATATGCTTTCTATTTTTGAGGGAGAATACATTTTAATTTAATTTTTGCAAACTTCATACAAAGTATTTTAATCAAACTTAGATCCTTTCCTGATTTTGTATAGCCCTTAAACTTCCATCCTAATTCCATGTACTCTCCCTCTATGTATGCATACACACACACACATACACAGACACACACACACACACACACAAACACACAAAACTATCTATATAAAAGGGCTGTAAATGAACTTGTTTTTTCAAATGCCCTTCGTTTTTGCCACCATGACTTGATGAAATGCTCTTTTTCTGTGCTCAGTAAGTTGGGGATTTCCCTTTATGCATGCTTCCTTTCAGATATTCTTTGATTTCTGTTTCTGACTGACTAAACATGACATGCCTAAGGGAAGATATTTCAAGTGTTTATCCAACTTGAAATTCTCTGACTTTCCTAAATCTGTGGGAAGTCATGCTCTGTTTTTATTTATTTTTGAAAAGTCTAAGATATTATTACTTTCACTATTTCTTCTTATCCCTCTGGGTTTTCTTCTCTCCTCCTCCTCCTCCTCCTCCTCCTCCTCCTCCTCCTCCTTCTTCTCCTCCTTCTGCTCTTCCTCCTCTTCCTTCTCCTCCTGCTCTTCCTTTTCTTTTTCTTTTTCTTCTTCTCTCATCAAATATGTTTTTGATCTTTTAAAATACACTCAGGTCTTGACTATTCTGATTCACCCTTTGTCATTAAATTTGTTAGGAAGTTATTTAATTTTATTTATTTTTGTATGTGTATGAATGTACTGTCTGCATGTAGGTTTGTGCACGCATGTTGTGCAATGCCTAGGAGGTCAGAAGAGGGTGTTGGATTCCCCTGGGATTGGAGTCAAAGATGAGTCACACCAGCCATGTGGGTGCTGGGAATAGAACCAGGGTCCTCTGCAAGGGCAGTCTGCACTCTTAACCACTAGGCCATCTCTCTAGCTCCTCCTGTCTATATTTTTAAGATGACTGATTTTATTCTTGGCATGTCCACTTTAGTGATGAAACCAATAATGGTACTCTTCTCAAGTTTTATATTGACATTTCTTTTCCATTTCTACCCTGTTCTGTGGATGATTTCTTGCAGCTTTTACTTTGGCTTATATTTTTTACCTTGTGTTGTATCTGTTCTTCAGTGCTTTCTACTTTTTTCTACTATAATTTTTATGATATTAAATTAGTGTTTTCTTAAATTCTTAATTTAAATTAATTTAAATTTCTTAAACTCCCAATCTGACGAATTAAAATTCAGTTTCATGTACAATTATTTCTTATGATAATTTTAATATTTATTTTAATTATCCAAATTATTTTCCCATTAATTTTTAGCATGATTTCTGAATATTCTGTTGAAATTTGGAAAATATATGCAGTGATAATAACAATCATTGACTCTAGCAGGTTACTGCAGCATGATAATATCACCTGTGATATTTACCTAACTAGTTGTCAGAACACTTGGTTGCCCTGTGACCACAGTTGCCTGATACAAAGAAGAAAAACCACTGATTTACAAGTTGGTTAGTTTTTCTCTTGAGTCCCATCTGTTTTATCTGGCAGTGCTGAGGGAAAAGTCATCCATTTATGCTTTAATAATGCTAACTCAACAAATAATACTCAGACTCAAAAAGTGCTGAGAACATGAAATCCCCAAATGGATGTATTTGTTAGAATTGAGTAGAATCCAAATGATAGAAAGGAAAATAAGTTTAAAAATCTAGTGTATAAGAAAAATATAAAGCTGGGCATGGTGGTGTATGCCTCTAACCCCAGCACTCTGCAGGCAGAGGCAGGAGGATCTCTGTAAATTCAAGGCCAGCCTGATCTACACAGTGAGTTCCAGGCCAGCTGAGACTAAAGGGAGATCCTGTCTCAAAATGACCAAAAAAGAAAGAAAGAAAGAAAGAAAGAAAGAAAGAAAGAAAGAAAGAAAGAAATTATATAGTATGATTTATTTCATGGTTAGAGGAAAAGAAGTAAACTAATATTTATGGGTAGATACACTAATTCTACAATTTGGTCAGTGATATTAACTTGGGACTATATATGACAACATTTTTATTTCTCGTTTTTCATATTTGAAGTACCTGACTTTTTTTTTCTCCAGCAGAACTTCAGTTTAATATAGCTTATCTTGGAGGTGTTTATATTAAGTACACTATTTCTTTGCTACAAAATAGACTTTTCAAAATATTTCTGTATGCCCATGTATGTTAACTTTTCTCATTGCTGTGACCAAATTTTTTTTATTATTTATTTATTTATTCATTCATTTATTTATTTTTCTCTTCCAATGTATTGGCTTTGTGATTTTTACTTATTTTTTAAAGCCAATGTTTTGCCGAAGCTCTGTGCATTTCATACAAAATTATATTACAAATCAAANATCAAATGAAATAGAAAGGAAAAATTTTAAAATCTGTGTATAAGAAAATATTTAAAGGCTGGGCATGGTTGTCTGTATGCCTTTACCCAGCACTCTGCAGGCAGAGGCGAGGGATCTCTGTAAATCAAGGCCAGCCTGATCTACCACAGTGAGTTCCAGGCCAGCTGACGTAAGGGAGATCCTGTCTCAAAAGGACCAGAAAAAAAACAAAAAAGAAAGAAAGAAAGAAAGAAAGAAAGAAAAGAAAGAAAGAAAGAAAGAAAAGAAAGAAAGAAGAATATATAAAACTGTAGTGAAATCCATACTTGGTCCTAGGCCAATTGCTTACTGCCCCAGATAGTTGTAACTTTAAAAATCATTATATTTTATATGATAGGGATTCTAGGTATGAGTTTACTCAGCAAACCTTACAGTCTTCATTAAGATTATCTGTTTTATTTGCTTTCCAATTATAAAAAGTCGCTATTTCATATAACTATTTCTTGAAATTTTGTGTATTCTATACACAAATCTTAATCATCTTTATACCCCTTTCCCCATCAGCACCCTCTCATAGCTAACCTATTGGATTATATGTATTGTGTTTTTTATGTTATGGCATATAAAATCAAGTTGTTGTCCCCAGACATCCTTCAGTGCAAGTTCATCTACTGAGGTCTATTCAGCCTATCTAGTGTGGCTCCCTTAAAGAAGATCCAGCAGTAGCTACTTAATATCTTCTTTTTTTTTTTTTTTTTTTTTTTTTTTTTGGTCTTTTCCAGACAGGGTGTCCCTGTAGCCCCAGCTGTCCTGGAACTCACTCTGTAGCTACTTAATACTTCTAAGATTGGGGACTACTGCTCACTTTCAGAGTTCTATGCAGGCTTTTTGTCTGCTTGAGCTTATATGGATCTTGTGCATGCCGACATCAATGTTGTAAGTTCATATGAGAAAGGTCATATGGTCGTGCAGCTCTTCCCCCAGCTCTTACACTCATTCTGCTCCCTTTTCCATAATAGAATTTTTATTAACGTTTTACTATTGAGATCTCAGGACTATGAAGGATTTTGGGGAAATATGCTGCACAACAGGAACAAACTCCTAAACTATGTTTATGAATTTGAAACAAATGAAATCAGTACGTGCTCATTTTAAAATATTTTAAAAACTGCTGAGAAGATAGCTCAGTGGATAAAATGCTTACCATGTCAGCATGGGGATCAGTGCTGGAATCCTCAATATCCACATAAAAACTGAGAGGGCAATGCAAGCTCATTTGAATGCACATACGTCTACATACTTGCAAGCAGGTTTACACACATGCATATCACACACACACACATACACATGCAAAAATATTTACAGAAGAAATTTTTGTTTAAAATATATTCAAAATTATTTCTCCAAATTTTTCTTCTTATTGTTTTTTTAATTTTTATTTATTTATTTTTGTATGTGTATGAATGTACTGTCTGCATGTAGGTCTGTACACCCTTGTCATGCAATTCTGTGGAGGTCAGAAGAGGGCGTCAGATTCCCCTGGAACTGGAGTTACAGATGGTTCTCAGCTGCCATGTGGGTGCTGGGGATCGAACCCGGGTCCTCTGCAAGAGCAGTCGGTGCTCATAACCACTAGGCTATCTCTCCAGCCCATTTTCTTATTATTGTTATCAAATTCTATTAGACCTACATATTTTAACACTGTGAAAATAATAAAATGTTTTATTGTATATTTCCATACTTAATTATAAAACTGAGAAATGAAAATAAGTAAATTTCCCACTGTGAGAAATTTATACTCTCTCTTCTTGCTCATTGAATCTTCACAGAAATGAAATTTAAGTTCTATCAGTGAGGAAATACTTTGCTTAGAATGAATGACCTGCAGCTAAGACATAAAATCACCTCAAACAGTACACATTTACAGCCTTCTTTCATAATTTTTTTTGGTCTTTTCGAGACAGGGTCTCCCTGTAGCCCCAGCTAGCCTGGAACTCTCTCTGTGAACCAGGCTTTGAACTCACAAAGATCCGCCTACCTCTGCCTCCCAAGTGCTAGGATTAAAGGCGTGCACCACATATTTTTAACTTAGACCTTTATGGAGTACAATATAACTGCTATTTTTTTTAGAAGTACTAAGTAGAGCCAGGCATGGTGACACACACCTTTAGTAACAACACTCTGGAGGCAGAGGCAGGCCTATCTCTGTGAGTTCAAAGTGTAGACCTCTGTGAGGTCTACAAAGTGAGTTACAAGACAGCTGGGGTTGCAGGAAGACCTTGTCTCTAAAAGACAGAAAAGAAAGAAGCACTAGGTACACATTAAGTATATCCATTCATACCAAGAGGTGGAGAACAATCACATATATGTTAGAACATTCTCCTATTCTACAATGGTCAATGTGAGTCTTTTGAGAGAAAGCAAAAGTAAAACTGAAAAAGAGACGCATATTCTTGTTGGTGAACTCAAATGGTTATTAATTAAAGCTGGAACAACATGAATGTATTCCTTACTGGTGTCATTCAAGTTAGTTTTTTGTTGAATTTCCATTATTTTGAAAGTGGCAGTAATCAAGAGTAAGAGAGTGACACCGGGAAACAAGTCACGGTTCTGTTTTGGCTGAAAAGTTACAGAGAATAACAGACAAATTACGTTTCTCTGACTATTCTTCTGGGAAGAATCAATCTTTATTTACTTTAATAACCCAGTTAATTTAAAATTAGACCCAGAAAGTCAAGCAAGTGGACTGAATGATTCTAAAGTTTCTAAAAAAGACTGGTTTTCTTAAAATTTTGGAACTATAAATTTTGGGCAATTGAACTTTCACACAATAGAGTGAAAATTAGCCTGGCTTGTACTTTCATGCCTGTTATCCAATCACATAGGCAGTTAAGGCAGAAGACTTCTGTGAGATTGAAACCACTGTTGGTTACTGGCTCAATCACAAGAAACCTTGTTCTAAGAGTAATATACTTTCTCTCAAAAATGTGGAAATGTTTTTTATAAAGTATACATGTTATTCAAACAACTTCAAGGAAGAAAGCCAAAGAAAGTAGGCAAAAATGTGCTCAAAATATACAGGTGATATCTATAATACAAAAATTTGGTTGAGAAACCAAATAACCAGCCCCAAAGAGTGGGATATACAAAACACATTTTATCTGTACAATACAATATTATACAATTATTTAAAATCGTGCTGCAGAATAATATATATTTATATCAGGAAGAACTAACTTATCCTGTGAGTTCTTTATGAAAGGAGACAGTCCACTTTTTTATTGTAACTGGGTCCTCTTTGCCTCAAGAGATATAGATTCTTAAGCATCTATATCTTTAAATTTTCTAGAAATTACTGCAAATCTACTGTGTAACTAACCTGCATTAGCCAATATGCACATATAATTTACTTTTGATGCACTTGACTATGCTAGATTCATCTTCATCATAACAAAATTTAAGTTCTATATATCGTCAAGAATTACAATGGATACATAAATCTCAACAGAATTTTTGTTCCTTTTTAACATCATATATGTACATGAAGTATCACCAAATCATGCTGCTAGGTACGGCATGGTCAAGAAAGACCAGCTTCTGAGAATTACAGCAATCTCTATCTTCCCTGGACTGAGGGACTCCTACAAATGGCATTTCAAAGAGGAAATAGAACTTCTTTGCAGCTAAATGAATATTTTCTTAAGTATTTGGTGTTCAAGATATAAATTTCCAGGAATGAGATACCACCCACTGCCAGCTGGGTATAGATAAAAATAAAGAGAAATTCACCCTTGGATGAAAAATCAATTTTTCCTGTGTTTATATATTTTAAACTTAAATGGACTTATCATTTTTTTTAAAATGTCCTTTTAGAATTTATTCAGAAATATGTTAAGAATGTGAGTCTTGTCTGCATTTGCATTAACTAGTATTTGAAGAACAGTAAGTTTTTCAAATTTTGTTACACAGGATGTTGGTCACTGTGCTGATCTTCACAGGACAATCACTGGGCCTATACATGAAATCCTTGGTAAGAAAAATGCTGAATTCATTAAATATAAAAATAATTTTGGTCATGGAAAGACAGTGTTCCATAAATCCTGAAAAATGTTACTAAAATTCTCAGATGAGAGTCATTGTTATCATGGTAGACTATATTACATAAGATAACCACAGATATTATCCATCCATATGTACATATTTGTTGTTTATAATCATTATATATATGATTATATTCATTATATATGAATATATATACCTTCAAAGCCCCCCACTATATTTTATGCATTCTATCTTATATGTTAAGGTCTATTTAAATTACTCACTAAAAGAACATCAACTCTCCCTTACCCAGTAGTGACCATTTTCCAATAGTAACTGGTCTAAGGTTGGGATGATGCACAAATTCCCCCAGCTCTATTGTTACAAGAATTATAAGGCTACGAATGTCGAAGAGTTTTTTGGAAAATACATTAAAAGGAAAAAATTATTCATACATATATGAATCATTCACTTATTCCTTTGACTGAACTTTTGCTTATGTGCAAACTTAGAAACTGAAGGCTTTAGAAATTGAGTTTAAGTGCTGGAGAGATGGCCTAGTGGTTAAGAGCACCGACTGCCTCATATATATATATATGTATATATATATGTATATATATATGTATATAAATGAATCTGAAGAACTAATGGACTGAAATGGAAATGAATAGTTTTAGTAGTTAAATTTTATTTCAAGCCAAGTGAGCATGACTATACACCAAAGGTTCTACCTTAACACCAACAATTGAAACTGCATACCTGATCAGTCTTTCCTACCGTGTTCCTATCGTTTTCTTTTCCAAATGTTATTTATAGTGTAAAAACTATAAGGACAAAAACTGATCAAGGACATGGAAACCACACCATTTATTTTTATGCAGGAGACTAGAAGGCTCACATCCACCAATAATTATATCATAAGAAAGCTTTCCAAATACTACTTTTATTCCACAGAAATTATATGGATTCCTACAAAGTAGAAAATTCCTTAAATTATATGTATATTATATGGGTGACATTTGAAAAAATAACACTGTTGCATAACAGCCACACTTTCTCAATTGTTGAGTAACTTTTAAGATATTTTTGCAAGTAGCCAGAGTAAAAATCACAGCAATTAAAAAACAGAATTTTGCTTCTCCTTCAAGTTTTAAAGGTTCTGTTCAAATTTTGTGAAATTTTCTTCATTTACAAAACTCACTACCAACTCAAACACTATTTTGTTGAATAATTCTTGTATATGTAAGCTTTATTACTACCATTTGTCTTCCATTTTACAGATTAAGATATTATGTCCAAAATATTATTAAATTCTTTTTATTTTTATTTTAATGCATATTTTCATTGAATTTTTGTGCACTTCATAAAATAAATCTTAATCATATTTAGGCACCTTCCCCCATCTGCACCTTCAAAGCCCCCCACTATATTTTATGCATTCTATCATATATGTTAAGGTCTATTTAAATTACTCACTAAAAGAACATCAACTCTCCCTTACCCAGTAGTGACCATTTTCCAATAGTAACTGGTCTAAGGTTGGGATGATGCACAAATTCCCCCAGCTCTATTGTTACAAGAATTATAAGGCTACGAATGTCGAAGAGTTTTTTGGAAAATACATTAAAAGGAAAAAATTATTCATACATATATGAATCATTCACTTATTCCTTTGACTGAACTTTTGCTTATGTGCAAACTTAAAACTGAAGGCTTTAGAAATTGAGTTTAAGTGCTGGAGAGATGGCCTAGTGGTTAAGAGCGCTGACTGCCTCTTGCAGAGGACCGGATTTGATCCCCCAACACCCACATGGCGGCTGAGAACCGTTTTTAACTCCATTTCCAGGTGAATCGACGCCTTCTTCTGATCTCCGTGGCATTGCACAACACGGGTGCACCAACCTACATGCAGACCGTACATTCACACACATAATAAAAATAAAATTAAAATAAAAGAAAATAAAAGAAATTGAGCTTAAATATGATACCGAGCTATGGTCAACAGATCAGGCACTGGAAAGAGAAATGATAGCTATGTGAGATAATTCATTTGATATAAAGATAAATAGGATGTTTCCACCATGTTTGTATACTCAGAATGTATGACTAAAGCAAATGTAATGTCATTAACATAAAGTTTTTTGCAAGGGTTACAATGAGAAGAGGGAGAGCAAGAAGAGGAAGTAGGTGTGAATATGGTCAAAGGACATAATACACTTCAATGAAATGTCTATGAGACTCATTGCTCACTATGTACAGTAAATATATGCCAACAAAACAATTAAAATTAAATTTCCCCTATCCTATTCACTCAGCTATGGCATTATTCAGTTTCCAACAGAAATCTTTCTTTTTGGTCTTTTTGGAGACAGGGTCTCCCTGTAGCCCCAGCTGTTCTGGAACTCACTCTGTAGACCAGACTGGCCTTGAACTCACAAAGATGTGCCTGCCTCTCCCTCCCAAGTGGTGGGATTAAAGGCGTGTGCTACCATGCCTGGCTTCCAACATAAATCTTTTAATGAGCAATTGGACCTACATAATTTTAAAGTTCTTTTTTTTTTTTTTTTTTTTTGGTCTTTTTGAGACAGGCTGCAATAACAGTTTTTCCTGGATGGTTCATTTTTCAAAATGTCTTATTTAAAGTTACTGAGAAAAGGGGGAGATCCTAATATCTTTATCACCATAGATATTCATTAGAGAAAATAATATGTTTACCAAACGACATTACCTGTACTTCCATTCCATTAAAAATACTAGTTATGGGCTGGAGAGATGGCCTAGCAGTTAGGAACGCAGACCACTCTTGACCTGGATTCAATCCCCAGCACGCACATGGCGGCCGAGAACCATCTGAAACTCCAGTTCCAGGAGAACTCCAGTTCCAGGGTAATCCGACACCCTCTTCTGATCTCCGCGGCATTGCACAACACGGGTGCACACACTTGCATGCAGACAGTACATTATTACACGTACAGAAATAAATAAAACATTTAAAAAATACTGGTTATTAGCAATTGTTTCAAAAGTTCTTTATGAGGATCTCATAAAGGTATAGAAATCAGGCAGGATGATTATTTTTCCCGACTACAATAAAACCAAGTTTGCAATAATATATTTGTGAATTCATACAATATATGTACTCTTATATTGAAAATAAATTAATACTCACAAGCAGAAGGAACATCATCATAAAGATTATTCCAGATGCCAAAGAAATTGTAATATGAATTGGTAATGAAAGAAATCTGGTTACTTAACCCTATAAATTATAAATATTAAATATCTAGCTACATTAAAAGAAAATTACTGATAAAATATTCAAAAACTATAGTAGGTTGATAATATATGACTGAAATTATGCTAAAAAAACTGACAAATTAGCTAAAATTAAAAAAAAAGTAGTGAAGAGATAGATCAATAATTAAGAGTACTGGAGGCTCTTGCAGAGGACCCAGTTTTGATTATCAGCACCCACATCGCAGCTAACAAATGTCTGTAACTCCAGTTTCAGTGGAATCCAATGCCCTCTTCTGACCTCTGTGGCCATTGAACAACACAGGTGCACTTACATAAATGTACACCATATACTCATATGCATAGATTTATTTTTAATTCAAAGATAAAATGAAGCTGTATATGGGGGCTCATAACTGCAATCAAGCATTTACCATGAAGATTGAGACTCCAAGATTTCCCTCTCCTACATGAGACTTTGCCTATAAATTAACTAACTAATTAGTCAATTATTTAAATAAAATAAAATATTGAACATTCATTACTATTAAGTAAATAAGCTGAAAATCCATAAAAAGTTTGAAAAGTTGAAAATCTTACAAACAAAATTTTAATTCAATGGGCTTCCTTGGTAGATTCTTAAAAGTTTATGTAGTAATAATATTAATTCTACATAAGCATTTACTGAAATTTGAATCTATGGGAACTCTCTTGTTAAATTATGATACTAATATGATCCAAATACAAAGTTAAATAAAGATATTTCTAGAATAGGTAACATCAGGCTAAAATCCTTTCAGAGAAAATATAAATAAAGGGAATAAAATTATTAGCAAATATATACAGTTAGATGAAAAATATATAGATGTTGATTAATAGATAATAGAATGATTTGTGACAGGGTAGATCAATGATGGATGGATAGATAGATAGATAGATAGATAGATAGAATAGAATAAAAAGTAAAATAGGTTAATAAATGATAGATAATACATGCATATATACATATATAGAGAAAGAGTAGATAGATGATAGATAGATGTTGATTAATAGATAATAGAATGATTTGTGACAGAGTAGATTGATGATGGATGGATGGATAGATAGATGATAAATAGATAGATAGATGAATAGAATAAAAAGTAAAATAGGTTAATAAATGATAGATAATATAGGCATATATACATATATGGAGATTAGATAGATGATAGATAGATAGATGTTGATTAATAGATAATAGAATGATTTGTGACAGAGTAGATTGATGATGGATGGATGGATAGACAGATGATAGATAGATAGATAGATGAATAAAATAAAAAGTAAAATAGATTAATAAATGATAGATAATACAAGCATATATACATATATATAAACAGAGATTAGATAAATGATAGATAGATAGATGTTGTTTAATAGATAATAGAATGATTTGTGACAGAGTAGATTGATGATTGATGGATGGATAGACAGATAGATGATAGATAGATAGATAGATAGATAGATAGATAGATAGATAGATAGAATAGAATAAAAAGTAAAATAGGTTAATAAATGATAGATAATACATGCATATATATAAAGAGAGAGATTAGATAGATAGATGGATAGATAGATAAATTATTACAATCAAACTGGTCCTAAACATGGAGTGTAACAACACCTCAAAGATTTAAATCTCAAAAGATGTGTCCTGGTAAGAGGGCTTAGCTTAGATTTTGTAATCCATGAGTTCTGATGCAGGATTGAGGCATACAGGAGTACTGGGTTCGATTGGGAACCATTGTAGAAAAAAAGTAAAACTGAAAAAGAAGGATCAGCAGGAGAAAATGCTCACCCCTGAAGCCTGGAAACCTGAGTTCAATCCCCAGATCAAACAAAAAGAGGGAAGAAGAGAAACAACTTTACAAATTTCTGTTTAAACATAAATATACACAATAATAGATAAATTAGTGTGTATTAGTCTGCTTTGTCACTGTAATAAAAAGCTTGAAATAAGTTATCTTTAGTTTTATAGATATTAATTTAGTTTAATTTATTAGAATTTTATATATGTATATACATTATTTCCACCCCTTGCTCTCATCCAACTTCTCCCATGTTACCCACATCCCTCGCAATTTTCTGGCCTCTACTTTAGTTAATATACATACATATATATATATGTATATGTATATACATATATATATATGTATATATATACACACACACATATATATATATATATATATATCCATATATTAAACCTGCTGAGTCCATTTAGTAATGCTAGTATATACAAGATATACATGTGTTTATTACTAATTGAGTAACCTATCGGGGAGCTTGTCCCTGGAGAAAACTGATTCTCCCTCCCTCAGCATCTAGCTTGTAGTTCTTCATCAAAAGATGCAAACTTGTAAAATTTCTCCCATCCGCATTAACATGCCCAGTGATTGTTAAGATTTCATGAATATAACTTAACTTTAAAAAGTAAAGAATTGGGCCAGGCGTGGTGGCCCAAGCCTTTAATCCCAGCACTCAGGAGGTGGAGTCAGGTGGATCTCTGTGAGTTCAAGGTCAGTCTGGTCTACAGAGCGAGCTCCAGGCCAGCTGGGACTAAAGGGAGACCCTGTCTCAAAATATCAAAAATACCAAAAAAAATAAAAATAAACAAATAAAAAGTAAAGGATTTTGTTTAGCTTATGTGATGGTTAATCCTGGGTGTCAACGTGACTGGACTAAGGAACAAATAAGAGAAAAAGGGTCTTCTGATTGGACTGCCTCAACCCGGATGGCCCACCCCAAATGTGGGCATTACCTTCGGCCGGCAGGCAGTATTTAAGGCCACGGCAGAAAGAGCTGGTCCCTTTTTTCTCCTGCGGATTGCCTCTCTCATCTGGTGAGTTTGTCTTGCTGCTGTGATCAACATTTCGGATCCCAGCACGTACTGAGACCGGCAGATCTCCTGGAACCCACTTGGGCCTTCAGCTAGACCAGATGAGTGTAGTTACCATAATTATCATAATGGGTGGCAAAGGCAAAACAATGCCTATAATGGCATGATCCGAAATGATCTTTGGAACTGGCTAATTAATCATGGTGTTCCCAGGAACCAAATACATAAGAAGCCTACTAAGTTTTTATTTGATCTGTATAAGCAGAAAAGCTCTAGAACAAATGACAGGAAGACAACATTTGATTTTAGAAGTAGCGAATCCCGCCCAGTTAACCAGTTTCCAGACTTGAGACAGTTCACAGACCCAGAACCCCTTGAATGAAGGGGTGGCCGGGTTCCAATGAGGAAGGACCTTGTCACAATACCAAAGAGTTATGCTGTTTGCCTTCCTCCTGTCCTTCCCCAGAGGGACCTGAGGCCTTTTACTAGGGTAACTGTACACTGGGGAAAAGGAAATAATCAGACTTTTCGAGGCCTATTGGATACTGGTTCTGAGTTGACACTGATCCCAGGAGACCCTAAAAAGCATTGTGGCCCTCCGGTTAAAGTAGGGGCCTATGGAGGTCAGGTGATAAATGGAGTTTTGGCTGAAGTCCGACTCACGGTGGGCCCAGTGGGTCCCAGAACGCATCCCGTAGTTATTTCCCCAGTCCCAGAATGTATAATTGGGATAGATATAATTAGAAATTGGCAGAATCCCCACATTGGTTCCCTGATCTGTGGAGTGAGGGCTATTATGGTTGGAAAGGCCAAATGGAAACCATTGGTGTTGCCTCTACCAGGGAAAATAGTGAACCAAAAACAGTATCGTATCCCTGGAGGGATTGCGGAGATTAATGCCACTATCAAGGATTTGAAAGATGCAGGGGTGGTGATTCCTACCACATCTCCATTTAACTCTCCAATTTGGCCTGTGCAAAAGACAGATGGATCATGGAGAATGACAGTTGACTATCGAAAACTCAACCAAGTAGTGACACCAATTGCAGCCGCTGTACCAGATGTGGTGTCCTTACTCGAGCAGATTAATATGTCTCCTGGTACCTGGTATGCAGCTATTGATCTGGCCAATGCTTTTTTCTCAATACCGGTTCATAAGGACCACCAGAAGCAATTTGCTTTCAGCTGGCAAGGCCAACAGTATACCTTTACTGTCTTACCTCAGGGGTATGTTAACTCTCCAGCGTTGTGCCATAACTTAGTTAGAAGGGATCTTGATCGCCTGACTCTTCCACAAAATATCACACTGGTCCACTATATTGATGATGTTATGTTGATTGGACCCAGTGAACAGGAGGTAGCAGCTAGCCTAGACTTGTTGGTAAAGCATATGCGCATGAGAGGATGGGAAATAAATCCAACTAAAATTCAAGGGCCATCTACCTCGGTGAAGTTTCTAGGAGTTCAGTGGTGTGGAGCATGCAGAGACATTCCTTCTAAGGTAAAGAATAAGTTGTTGCACCTGGCCCCTCCCTCCACCAAGAAAGAAGCACAACGTTTGGTGGGTCTTTTTGGATTCTGGAGGCAGCACATTCCTCATCTGGGTGTGTTACTACGACCCATATATCAGGTGACTCGTAAGGCAGCAAACTTTGAGTGGGGCTTGGAACAGGAAAAGGCTCTTCAACAGGTCCAGGCTGCAGTGCAGGCTGCTCTGCCCCTAGGGCCATATGATCCAGCAGACCCAATGGTGCTTGAGGTATCAGTGGCAGATAGAGATGCTGTCTGGAGTCTGTGGCAGGCTCCCATAGGGGAATCACAGCGGAGGCCCTTGGGATTTTGGAGCAAGGCTCTACCTTCATCTGCAAACAACTATTCTCCTTTTGAGAGACAGCTCTTAGCCTGCTATTGGGCCTTAGTGGAAACTGAACGTTTGACAATGGGCCACCAAGTCACCATGCGACCTGAGCTGCCCATCATGAGCTGGGTGTTATCTGACCCACCAGACCATAAAGTAGGACGTGCACAGCAACAGTCCATTGTCAAATGGAAGTGGTACATACGGGACAGGGCCCGGGCAGGCCCTGAGGGCACAAGCAAGCTACATGAAGAAGTTGCCCAAATGCCTATGGTTCCCACTCCTGTTACAATGTCTCCTGGGCTTAAGCATGCACCTATGGCTTCATGGGGTTTGCCCTATGATCAGTTGACTGAGGAAGAGAAGACTAGGGCCTGGTTTACTGATGGTTCTGCACGCTATGCAGGCACCACCCAGAGGTGGACAGCTGCAGCATTACAGCCAATTTCTGAAACAACCCTAAAGGACACTGGTGAAGGAAAGTCTTCACAGTGGGCAGAACTTCGGGCAGTGCACATGGTTGTGCATTTTGCCTGGAAGGAGAAATGGCCAGAGGTTCGATTATATACTGATTCATGGGCTGTAGCCAATGGTTTGGCTGGATGGTCAGGGACTTGGAAGGAGCATGACTGGAAAATTGGTGAGAAAGACATTTGGGGAAGAAGTATGTGGATAGAGCTCTCTGAATGGTCAAAGGATGTGAAGATACTTGTGTCTCATGTAAATGCTCATCAAAAGGTGATCTCAGCAGAGGATGAGTTTAATAATCAAGTAGATCGGATGACTCGTTCTGTGGATAGTCAGCCTCTTTCTCCAGCTATCCCTGTTGTTGCTCAATGGGCCCATGAACAAAGTGGTCATGGTGGCAGAGATGGAGGTTATGCATGGGCTCAACAGCATGGACTCCCACTCACTAAGGCTGATCTGGCTACAGCTGCTGCCGAGTGCCAGATTTGCCAACAGCAGAGACCAACATTGAGCCCCCGATATGGTGCTATTCCCCGGGGTGACCAGCCAGCAACCTGGTGGCAGGTTGACTACATTGGACCACTTCCATCATGGAGGGGACAGCGTTTTGTCCTTACAGGAATAGATACTTATTCTGGTTATGGATTTGCCTTTCCTGCACGTAATGCTTCTGCCAAAACTACCATCCAGGGACTTACAGAATGCCTTATCCACCATCATGGTGTTCCTCACAGCATTGCTTCTGACCAAGGAACTCACTTCACAGCCAAAGAAGTGCAACTGTGGACCCATGGTCATGGTATCCAGTGGTCTTACCGTGTTCCCCACCACCCAGAAGCAGCTGGCTTGATAGAATGATGGAATGGCCTCTTGAAGACACAGTTACAGCATCAATTAGGTAGCAATACCCTGGAGGGCTGGGGCAAGGTTCTCCAGCAAGCAGTATATGCTTTGAATCAGCATCCACTATATGGTACTCTTTCTCCTATAGCCAGAATTAATAGGTCCAGGAACCAAGGGGTGGAAGTGGGAATGATTCCACTCACTATCACCCCTAGTGACCCAGTAGGAAAATTTTTGCTTCTTGTACCCACGACCTTGTGTTCTGCTGGTCTAGATGTTTTGGCTCCAATGGGGGGAGTGCTTTCGCCAGGAGATACAGCAAATGTTCCATTGAACTGGAAGCTAAGACTTCCTCCTGGCCACTTTGGGCTTCTACTGCCTTTAAGCCAACAGGCTAAGGAAGGAATAACAGTAGTTTTATATCTGAAGTACAATTTCTCAGTCCTTACTGATTATTTATTTCTGGTTATACTTTCCTTTTGGATGCTTAAGGCAACACAGTTAGCCCAGATGAACTAAGGTTTTTGTTTTCTAAAGGTCAGTTGAGGATCTGGTCCTCAAGGGTCACTCAGGTTTTTTGGGGGAGGAGAGCCCCTGGCTCCTTTTGGCTTTTCAACCACCAGTTCCATCCACTCGAAGACACAGTTAGGTCTTGCTAGACCAGGCTTCTCTTTCTGAAGCATGAACAGACTTTCCTCTTTATAGGCTGGACACTGGCTGAAGTCCCATTAGTGGATCTCCAATATCTCCCTACACAGGAAGACTGATGACTCACACTTGCGGGACATTTTAAGAGATGCTCCCATGCATATTCCCCTGAGACTTAGTTGACCTCTGAGGGCAAGGAACAAAGTTATCCCTAAGGTCCCTTAGCCAAATTAGCGTGGGTATTGAGTATGGTTATTAAACACCCAGATAGGCTAAGTTACACCAGCCTGATGCATCACACCTATACTAAAATTGTATCTTCTGAAAACAAACTGTAATTTGTGTGTAATTTCCATATCATATTTCTGGATTCCCCTTTGTCCATTTTAACTTTATATTACTCTAAAATATGTATACATGCCCACCATCATATATCAAAAATCCTTAGTCTGAAAATAAATGGTAGGTTAGTTCAAGGACCTGTCTAGGATATGGTTGTGTTCAGATTGTGAGGAATATAACCTCCTGAGACTCTTTCATAAAGAAGGTGGGTTCTTCCTCACCCAACCACAATCAGCTGCCAATATTTCTTCAGCTATGATTGGGTTCTGCTGCCCATTCCTGCAGTTCTGTGCTGGGTTTTCATCTGGTCGGGCTGGCATGGATCTTGTGCATGCCAATACCAATGCTGTAGGTACATATGAACAGGGTCCTCGGATTCATTTCTGTTGCTCTCATACCACCTCCATGAAACTCATGTGTTGTATTGTGAACATAGCTGAATTTACACAACTGGTAAGGTCATAGATCTTAGAGAAATCCCTAAGATTGACATATCCCTAGGCTAAGATAACATCTTACTAACTACAAAAGAGGTATCCTATTACAGACAAATATACCAGACAAAAATAATAAAAAAAAAAAAGACTTTTTTTTTTCACCAGATGAAGAACAGTACAGAATCCCACAACTGGACACATACAGACATGGTCAGTGAATTGTTCATGACTAGACAACACATCTACAATACAACCTCTACACATAAGCCCAAAGACCCAAGAAGGCATTAATTACCTCTTAAGTCTCATTAAGGAAGTTCCCCCATACAACAGGAGACCAGGAGCTTAGGTATAGGTTTTTAAGTAGGTGAAAAGTGGTGTTTACTTGGAGGAAACCTTGCCATCAAGTGTCCATATTCAAACTGTAAGAGTGACATGGAGTGGACAGAAAAGCAAGAGTGTAATTGATAGAATATGTGAATAGAAGAAAGGCCAGGCCATAAGCTTCATTTAGGAGGCCATTGAGTCATAAATCCCTTGACATGGTAATTGCCCCTAAATTGGCAGTCTGGCACTCCCAGGACTGAGGCAATCTGTTTATGGATACACCTGTCTCATAGCCTTGAGATACTGTCCTGATCATCCCAGGAAAACACTCTTAAAAGAAGGCTTTCACTTAACCAAGGATACCAAACCTTAGCATCAAATACATTCTAGCTGGACTCAGGGACTACAATATTCCACCTCTCTTCATTAGGTGGCAAATGTTACTTTCAGGCAATGGAGTATCTTTCACATGCAGCTGTATATTTCCTCTGATAAAGTATATATTCTTTGCCCATTGCAGGTCTGCCTCTGATTCTTACTTCTTGTTTTGTTTGTTCTGCTTGTTTTGTTTTGTTTTGTTTTGTTTTGTTTTTTTGGTCTTTTTGAGAAAGGGTCTCCCGGTAGCCCCAGCTGTCCTGGAACTCACTATGTAGAGCAGACTGAGCTCAAACTCACAGAGATTTGCCTGTCTCTGCCTCCCAAATGCTTGGATTAAAGGCATGAGCCTTTCCAAAAATCTAACAGTAATGACTTACAGTAATTTAAAAGTGACAATGTCTGTTGTATATCAACCACTTTTTTTCTCAAATTAAAAAATGGAAATTAGGGGCTGGAGAGATGGCCTAGCGGTTAAGAGCGCCGACCGCTCTTACAGAGGACCCGGGTTCGATCCCCGCACCCACATGGCGGCTGAGAACCGTCTGAAACTCCAATTCCAGGAGAACTCCAGTTCCAGGGGAATCCGACACCCTCTTCTGATCTCCGCGGCATTGCACGTCACGGGTGCACAAACTCGCATGCAGACAGTACATTCATACACATACAGAAATAAATAAATAAAAAAAAATTAAAAACAAATGGAAATTAACAATCCGGTCTGGTAAATGTGCCAGTATGGGACATTTCTTAACCCATGAGTTTATCACATCCTTTTTCCTGTGCTTTAAGGATATAGTAGAAATTCAGGACTCCAAAAATATTTGTAGAAAGCTTTCTGTTGCTTTACACACAGCACTATACATGAGTATGCTCTGACACATCCCCAATTGCTGTTGCTACTTTTCATATTTATTCATAGGTTTAGAAATAGGTTGCCATTCATTGGCTACAGTAAAAATTCCACAGTGAACTTTGCATATGACAAAGGAAAAATATCTAGGAACTCAAGTTTCCTTTTATAATGAAACTGGAAGTCAGCATTATTGACTAGAAAAATCAAAAATATCAGTGATAATTCCCAGAGAACCATAAACCAAAAGTCTAATGTTTCAGATTGTTATATTACTTCATAATTGAACATTGTATTGCACTGTTCTTCCAAAGATTTTAGAGTGATCTAAAATAACAGAATTGATTTAGGCTT
Source organism: Rhizomys pruinosus (assembly GCA_009823505.1). Taxonomy (NCBI): domain Eukaryota; kingdom Metazoa; phylum Chordata; class Mammalia; order Rodentia; family Spalacidae; genus Rhizomys; species Rhizomys pruinosus. Next base: position 189,136 of record VZQC01009942.1, read on the forward strand.
TATTATACTTTTAATTTGAAGAGCAAATATAACAGAGAGACTATTTAATAATTGTTTTCATTATCTCTACAATTTTTTTTTCCTTTTCAAAAGAAAACACCCCTGAATCTCTTTAGGAATAAAAATGTGAACTAAAAATAGAACATCCTAAATATGAATGCCAGATGTATCATAACTAGGGCTTTTCTCACCCCAGGATATTTGCCAATTCCCATTTGACACATCCCAAATATTTTTAGGACTTCAAAGTCTCTTACTTTTTGCTTGCACAGCTGGTAGCTAAAAATACTTAGAATAATATTACTTTGTAAGTCAGAGACTGTTCTTCCTAATATCATCTATTCAGAAAAATTTTCCTAATTAGATCACATGTGGAAATAGGATGGCTCAGATTGAAAAAGGTCATGGCAGGAAGTTCATGCCTCTGGGATTAGTTTTTTTTAGGGTGGAAGATGGATTCTGCGAGTCTAAAGGAGGGGGACAAAAGTTAAGGTCATTCTTCGATGATGAGGTCGTTCCCCAACTGTAAATTGGAGACAACTATTGTAGAGGTAATCTCTTATAAAACCGGTAAAACTGCTTTCTTTAATTGACTACTAGACATGGGAACTGTGGAAGGGATTACTCTCTGTTCAGAACCAAATATAATACTAAAGTCCTAGGGCTATGCACTCAGGCAAAATATATTAATACAGGAGCTCTGACATCAGCAATGGATTGTTCTACCAGGTGGATGTTGGCCAGGGGATCCAAGGCCCCACAAAAGGTAAGGGCTCCTTGCCTCTAAGTTGGGATACCTACAGGAGGAGAGGCAATAAGACCCTGCTGCCGAAGACCTGACGTTAACATGGGAGGGATGTATTGAGACCACACATGCAAGTGTACAGATGGCCTCTGGAATGCCAGAGAGTGTTACCAAAGGCCACTAAACCAATAAAGCAAATATGGGTCTCCCTGAGTCAAGCAAGACTCCACCGTCAGCACCAGCTACACCTCACCTGCCTGGAAATACTGTGCAGCAGAGGCAGCCATGTGCCTGTATATCCCAAATCTAATTGGCTATTGGCTCTCCCCTTGGAGAAATAACCCATGGCTGATGCCACAAGCTTACATCCTCTACAGGTTAGGAGATGTTATAAGCCACAGTAAGACCCTGTCATATTTAACAGGGGGGAAAATTGTAATTCATGGATTAACATATCCAAACATGTGTCTATGCTAAAGTAACCTACCATAACTATTAGTGCTGCTTAAATACCTATATATCTAATTGCTTGTTCTTCATTAGTAGGATCGAAAGGTTATTCCTGGACAAACTGTCAGCCCATGAAAGGAAACAGCCAGAATTGACCAGAGTCCAAGTCAACAGCTCCAGAGAGAGTGGACTGTTTTACCTCTCATCCACCTGTGCCCCTTTTCTAAGCCTAGGGAACAACCTGCGGAAGAGGGGGCGTGGTAGAATGTAAGGGCTGCGATTGGGGTGAATGGTGAAACTACAGCAATGTAGTCTGGACACTCATTTGATCAACTTGATTGAACAAACAACCTGTCACCCCCCACTGGATGGTGGGGCTGTAGGTGTTTGGGCACAACAGCCTGCAGATAGGTTTTGCATGAAGGATGCTTGTACTCATGGATTATCACTTATAGCTAAAAATGAAAACAAAACAAAACAAAACTGAGAGAAAGATGCAGGACAGTTATGCAGAATGCATGATCTGGGATGGGGTGGGGGTGGGAGGGAAAGGGAAATAAGCCTGAACTGAATTGGAAAAAATGTATGAAATGCACAAAGCATCAATAAAAACTAATTTAATTAGAAAAAAAAAGTTAAGGTCATTCTTAAAAAAAAAGACATATATGGAACCATATTTGCTACATTTTCAAATAATCCTCCTGATGAAGCAGTCTACTGCTATGAACTTGACTGGGCTATTTACAGACATACAGATAAGTAGATACACTACTGAATTTGTGAAGATATATTTGGGATAATGTTTTGGAAAAGCTGAGGTCCAAGGACAAAAAAAAAATACAGATTCCTAGAAAGCTGCTGCAAGTTAATTCTATTATAAAAATAATTAAATACATATATGTTAATGGTAATTTAAGAACAATGTAGGAATACAGTTTGTATTACCATACATTTTGAAGTAGTGAAGTATGCAAAGAGGACAAAAGTTAACAAAAAACGTGGAAGGTTGGAAAGGAGTGCTTAGGGTTGAGGAGGTGCTCAGAATTTAACGTGTTCCTTGTACAAGCAATGGTCCTCATGCTTGTACAAGTACATATTCTGGCACTCAGGTAAAAAGTCAGGTCCATGTCTGTAACTCCTGTATCCTATACTAGGAAAACTCTGGCTAGCCCCACAAACAATGGGCTCAGGAGCTGCAAAGGCCCCTGTTTCAAAATATTAATATTAATAATAATAATAATAATAATAGTAAAATAACATAGAGAGGGATAGAAGACACCAAAAATTGTTACCTGGCCTACGCATACACACACACACACACACGCGCGCATGCTGCCTGGACAAAGAAAAGAAAGGGAAATAAGAGAGGAATGTAACTCAAATGCTGAAAGACTAGAAATCAATTACTACAAACTGTGATAGGGACAAGGTAATTTCCAGGCTTCCCATCCAATGAGAAACACAGAGTGAGGGATCCAAGCAGTTTTCTAGGCAAGCTCAAGTTACAACTCAGAGAAAGCACTGATCAAAATACCTTTCGGTTTAAAGCAAAATAAGGTTTTCCATTTCAAGAGCTAATCATGTGCCCTTTTAGTAATAGGAGTCTGCTTTCCTTAGAAATATAACTAGTCTTTTGAAATTATTTTTTTTTAAAAAGCTTTCCATTAGATTAACCCAAATGCCTGTACCGTTTTATTCTAAAGCACTGTTTTCAATAGGGCAGTTTTGGAAGTCTGATCTGTAAAGTATTCATATTCAGCTTATAATCTCTGAAACGTCTAACAACAGAAATCTCTCCGCTTTAACACTGCTTCCATATTCGAAGCGCACTTAGGAGTACAGCACTTTTCCAACCAGATCTTGCAAGACCCAGATACTCTTCATTAAGCCGGGAAGCATGAGCTGCCACTCAAGGGCCATGCCCAAGAAATACTTAAAATTAAGTAATTGTCACTAGTATCCACAGATGATGGATCCCATTTGTCATTTGTCATTTGTTTTTCTGGGACTCTGTTACTTCACTCAGCATGATATCTTCTAGTTCCAGCCATTTACCTGCAAAGCTCATGATGTCATCTTTCTTTACTGCTGCATAGGACTCCATTGTGTAGATGTACAACATTTTCTCTATCCACTTGTCAATTGAGGAGCATTTGGGTTGGTTTCAGCTCCTTGCTATTCTGAAGAGAACTGAAATAAACATGGCTGTGCATGTATCTCTGAGGTAGGATGAGTCTTGTGGGTACATGCCCAGGAGAGATGAGGTACCAGTGTTCTTAACCATTGGAGTAATCCATGAAAGGGCAGCTCTCCAGGCCATTAACTAAGCATATAAAAGTTTTCTGGGGGTAGCACTTAATGGTTACAACAGCTTTTCTTTGTGACAATCTCCCAGGAAACCAGATTGGCTGTGGGTATAATGGTCTAAGTGGAAGATGTGCTTTGGGAATGCAAATAGGTTAAGGGGGAACTATACAAACACCGTAGAAAAATAGTTTATTTAAAACTTTAAGACAAGGCTATGAAAAACTTTAAACTAAAACACAAGAAAGCAAGCCAACCAATGCCCAATGCAGCAGTGACATGACTATTATGGAAGTAATCACTTCTTGATTAGATCTGAAGCCAGCTCTACAGGAGGGAATTTATGCCAGTACCGCAAACCTAGTCAAGAACCTGTAGAAGTTTCAGTAATGTTGTTTTGCTAAATGGACACAGTGTCAATCTGCCTACTGAATTGCCACAGCCACAGATTAATGCTGTATTTAGCCCTCTTCTGAGAATGTTCTTTCCGCATTGGGAATTAATGAAGAAATTCAGAGTGCAGAGAACACATGATTGTGGAACTACTCAGCTATAAACAGAAAGCCTATTATCAGCCTTCTCCCACTAGGGACATGTTTTGGTAGATCCAGGAAAAACAATATAAATGTCAAAAGTCATGAAGAAGTACTATGCGACAGTATATTCAGGCCATGGCAGGGCCATTGCACCCACAAACTCAGTTCAGCTATGTTTACTTGTATAAGGATGGTACAAGTTTGGAGCTGTCAACACTTCATCACGCATGAGAGAAAGGATCATGGAGGCCCAACCTTCAATACATTTATACTTAGAAAGCAAAACATTATGGTAGAATGTTTACTTAGCCTGTATGATGCCCAGGGTTTGATCTCTAGCACTCTTTTTTAAAAATCTCAAAACCCTACTTATCTGTTAGTAGAAATTCTTGTTAACTACTATGATTTTATGTCTTTGGATGGACTTTAATTTTTCAATTTCAGCTATATCTGTTGGATAATTTGCATATCTCTAACTTATTGGAAGACTATATCTTGAATTTATTTTCACCCCAAAAGTAAAATCATGTTTGAAAATAAAGGTTTAAAAACAACATTTAGTGTAGCCTTCTTTTAAACTAATCTACTACTCTTATGAAAATCAAAATTAAACATTTGATTGCTATCACATTGATGATCATATTTATTTATTTATTTATTTATTTATTTTACATTGATGATTATAAAGAGCACATTATCCTTATATACAGCACAATATGCCCATTCATTAGGCAAATGCAAATAATGTCTGTAGTTAACTTTTAGTTACAATTAAAATAAATACTAACTTTTTTTGTCTTTTCTAGACAGGGTCTCCCTGTAGCCCCAGCTATCCTGGAACTTACTCTGGAGACCAGGCTGGCCTTCAACTCACAAAGATCCACCTGACTCTGCCTCCCAACTACTAGGATTAAAGGCATGCGCCACCATGCCGGGCTATAAATACTAAAATTTATAATGTTAATAAGAAGTTTGATACATAAATGTTATTTTGAATGTGTGCATCCTTAACTCCCTATTATAATCATCTTAGAAATAAAATATACTTGTGAACATAGCTTATAAGAAAATTTTCAATATGACATTTAATTCAAAATTTTGAATTCATATAATTATAAAATGCATTTACATTAATAAAAGCTAACTCTCAGCTCAACACTCATCAAAAGAGCATGATGATTGATTGATTGTTGGGGGTATCTGTGTAATCACATGTCCCATGCAAACATCGGGATGTAGGAATCAACTGAGATCATCGGTCTTGGCAGCAAGCACTTGTACCTAACCCTACCTTATCTTGCCACCCTCAGAAATAAAATATTTTAAAATTACTATATGCAATTCAGAAGTAAGATCTTAGTCAAAACTGTTGAAAAATGGTCCTAGTGGTAGAGTATTAATAAAAACATCCATAAATGTTCACTTCATGTTTAACTCTTTGTTTTGACGTTAAGGTACACGGATTAGATGGGAATGATAATTGAACACCTAACATCTATTCATCTTACAGGTCTGTCAAAATCCTGTGCTATTTCCTTCCAGTATTAGACAACTTCTAGAAAATAACATCTGAAAGGGAGCCAAGAAAATATAATTTTGTTTTTGTTTACTTATTGGTTTTTCTTTTTTTTTTTTTGACAGTGTATTACTCTATATCTTGGCTGTCCTACAACTCCCTATGTAGACCAGGCTGTTCTTGAATTTTCTGTAATCTCCCTGCTTTTGTATCTCAAATGCTGAAAATACTTCAGTTTAGAATAATCCATTTGGAATAACCATGTTTTAGAATGTTCTACATTTTTTGGTATTTAATTTTTCTTTATTTTTCCCAGGGGAGAAGACTATTTCACAGCTAGCATGTTATCATTCTCTAAACATTACCTGGGGCAGTTATGAGATGAGGAGATAGGTTGAATTGGTCTCATTTTCTCATAAACAACATTCTAGGACATGTGACAACTGCTTAAGGGTCCTAATCCACAAAATTATTTTTAGTAGCTGTTCCACAGTTTGTTACTTCTGAACTTCCAGTAAACAAAGTTAGAATCTATTTTATGAAGAACATATCCCCATAGATGTAACAGAAGCTATACAATTATTAATACCTAAAATGGAAATGTTTCATAGTCTAAAATGTCCCCTATAGACTGAAGCAATCTCCATACCCTGCAAACACACCTATTCTATTACTTAGGACAGAAGGCACTTCTTTTTCAAGAAGGAAGAACCTTGATGACCTGTTTTTGGGATCCTAGAAACTGCCTGGACTCACCAGTACCTCTCAACATCCTGATTCTTTGAAGTCATTAGTAAACCGTGATCATCCAGTCATCTCTCTCTTTCTCTCCCTCTCTCTCCCTTCATTCCTAACTTTTAACTGTTTTTTTAGTTTTTTTCCTCTTTAATTTGTTTATTTCTAAGGGATTCTACAATATAATAACACAGTTGTTTTCAGATAACATTGATGTTACTCAGTTTGCTGTACAATTAGGTAATTGGTGCATTTTTTTGAAGTGAGACCAAACTATTAAGCATAAGCAATGAATGTAAGTAACATTCATGTAAAACCAATTTGCAAGTATCTATGTCCAAATTTTGAACAACCCAATGTTCCCATAGTCCAGTTGAAGATGCTTGTATGCACAGGCATGTTGATCAATTAGGAGTCCAGGCTATATTGCTGTAGTCTCACGATTCACCCCAATCTCTCCACAGCCCTTACATTCTACCATGCCTCTTCTTTCCCGATTTGCTCCCTAGGCTTTGGGAAAGGGGCACAAGTGGGTGAGAAGCAAAACAGTCTATTTTCTCTGGAGATGTCATTTTGGATTCTAGTCTGTCCAGGTTGTTTCCCTTCATGGATTGACAGCTTATCCAGTAATACCTTTTTAGTCATACTAACAAAGCACAAGCAATTGGATGTACAGGCATTTAAGCAGTACTAATTATTACAAGTTAAGCTATGAGCATAGACACAGATGCTTGGATGGTATGCTAAGCCACAAACTGTGGTTTCTCTATAAAGGGTGACAAGTTCTTATTGTGGCTTATAACATCTCCTAACCACTAGAGGACATAAGTTTGTGGCATCCGCTGTGAGTTATTCCTCCAAGGACAGAGCTAATAGCCAATTAGATTTGAGATATGGAATAAAACTGAAGATCCAAACCTGAGCACATACAATTTCAGCCACCTCATATTTGATAAAGGGGCCAAGAAGACACAATGGAGGAATGACAGCATCTTCAGCAAGTGGTGTTGGCAAAACTGGATCACCATTTTTTAGAAGAATGAAATTAAACCCCTTCCTCTCGCCCTGTACAAAAGTCAATTCCAGATGGATCAAAGACCTCAACGTGAAACCCAAAACTCTGGAGGTAATAGAAGAAAAACTTGGCAGCAGACTACAAGACATAGGGGTAGAGAAAGACTTCCTAAATCAGACGGCAGTTGCACAAGAAATAAGATTAAAAAATTGACAAATGGGACCTCACTAACTTTTCACTTTTCAAAGTCACACTCTCATACTGTCTCTTCTCTACTATTCCTAGACTCTTTTTTTTAATCCCTAGACTCTTACTGCAAAAAACTTTAAAGGTATATCAATTACCTCATTTCTTAAAAGGACATTGCATTTCCAAAAATTGCATCAGAGACAGAGAGGTGAATTAGTAGTTACAAGCACTGACTGCTCTTGTAGAGGACCTGGATTCAATACTTAGCACACACATGATGGTTAACAATAGGCTATATCACCAGTTCCAGAGGAATCTGATGTTTTCTTCTGGCCTATGTGGTCATTGCCTAACATTGGAACACTTAAATACATGCAGCCAAAACAGCCATACACATAAAATAAAAGTAAATACATTTTTAGAAATTACATAAAATACCAAATTGATATCTAGTTCAGAGATCTCACATGATATGCCAGCTCTTGCTACCCATGTGACTGACTTTAACCATTTATACTCTTTTGATATGGGTCATCATGGACAGCTTGTCTCCAGATTAAAAGTTCTAGTAGGCTTCTCAATTCTCAGAGACTTATCAATATTGAAGTACTCAGTGAATTTATAGAGAAATGAACAAATTCAAAATTTCTATACTGGAAAGTCATCTATTTTAAATCATCTATATTAATTTTTTGGTTGTTTGGAAAATGCTTCCTTTAATAAGTCCATATGCTCCCAGGCATTTGTTCAGCATGATACTCTTATTGAAGTTTTGTGCATTTCGTACAACATTTCTTAGTCAAATTTAAACCCATTCCCCTTTCCAGACCCCCCACCACACCAGAGATCATGCATTCTGCCATGTATGTCTTGCATTTTTTTCTGTCTTTTTAAAATTTTTTGATGTAGAATTTTACTACTGTTTGGGGCAGAGGTTTACTGTTTTAATAAGTTCTCTGGACCAGTCTATTTTGTTATTGTTGTTCACTCCAATTTATATTGCTCCAAAATATTCATATGTACATGCCACACATGTACAAAAATTATGGCATCTGAAAATAAACTATAGGTTAATTCCAAAACATGTTTAGAGATTGACATGTTAACAGCAGAATTGTATACAGGTAAAAAGAAATATTACTTAATATTCCTACTTTACATAGCAAGTTGATGTATTTTTAATGTAACTTTTTCCTTTTTAATAAAACATTTTTATTGAAGTTTTGTGTATTTTGGTGGTGCATGCTTTTAATCCTAGCACTCGGGAGGCAGAGGCAGGTGGATATTTGTGAGTTCAAGGCCAGCCTGGTCTATAGAGCAAGTTCCAGGATAGCTGGGGCTACAGGGAGACCCTGTCTCAAAAAAACCAAAAAATTTTTTCTTAATAAAATTTATACCCCTTCCTTGCCCCCAGCCCTGACACTGTTCATGCATTCTGCCCCACATGTCTTACATAGTTTTCTCAGTCTTTTAAAAATTTTTTGATGGAGAAGTTTACTCTTTGGGGCAAAAGTTTACTTTTTCAATACATTTTTTGACCCACTTTTTGTTGTTGTTCCTTTCAATTTGTATCAGTCAAAATATGCATATATTCATGCCACACATATAGCAAAATTATGACGTCTGAAAATAAACTATAAGTTAATTCCAAAACATGTTTAGGGATTCAAATTTTGACAGTATAATTGTATTCAGGTAGATAAAAATATTACTTTACATTTCCACATTACATAGTAGGTTGGTGATGAGTAACATCAGTTATTATATTATTCAGTTTCCCTTACAAATAGGCATTTGGTGCTAGGATCCACAAATGAGGGACAAGATACAAACACCATACGAAGTTTGTTTTTCTAGGACTGTATTACTTCACTTTGCATAATGGCTTCTATTCTATCCATTTGCATAGAATTCCATTGTGTAGATGTACCACATTTTTTTTTTATCCACTCATCAGTTGAGGTACACTTGGGTTGTTTCCAGCTCTTTGCTATATGAAGAGAGCTATATTGAGCATAGATGTGCATGTATCTTTGCAGTAGGATGAGTCTTGTGGGTATGTGCCCAGGAGTATAACTCGGGCAGGTGCTAGTTTCATTTTGAGTCTTTTAACAGTTCTCCACACTGCTTTCCATAGGCGCTGCATGAGTCTTCATTCCCACCGGCAGTAAATGAGTGTTCCGCTTTCCCCACAACCTCTCCATCATTTGATATCATTCATTTTCTTGATCATAGCCAGGGTTACTGGGGTAAGATGAAATCTTAGTGTGGTTTCAATTTGCATTTCCTTTAATTATTAGCGATGTTAAACACTTTTTAAGATGTTTCTCAGCCCTCTTCGCCTCTTTGTTTATGAAATCTCTTTTCAGCTCTTTACTCCATCTTTTGATTGTGTCATTTGTTTTCTTGATCCTTTATTTTCTGAGTAATTTATATATTCTGGATGTTAATCATCTGTCAGATGTATCACCGGTGAAGGTTGCCTCTCACTCTGTGGGTTTTTTTCAGGGTTTTAAAATCAGACAGCAACTGTACAGGAAATAAAGTCAACAACCAACAACTGGGACCTCATTAAACTCAAAAGCTTCTGTAAAATGAAAGAAACAATCAAAGACCTACTTTTTTCTTTATAGTAACATAAGATATTATATTTGCTACAAAAGAAAGGAAAAGAAAAATTCTTCACTTTGCCTTACAAATAAGGTTTTGGTACCAAGATCCACAAATGAGGGATACCATATGTCATTTGGCTTTCTGGGACTCTGTTACTTCATGTAGCATAATGGCTTCTAGTTCCATCCATTTACCTGCAAATTTCATGATGTTGTCTTTCTTTACTGCTGCATAGAACTCCATTGTGTAGATGTACCAAATTTTTTTCACTCCTCAGTTGATGGACACTTGGATTTCTTCCATCTTTTCTGGATTGTGAAGAGAGCTGCAATAAACATCTTTGCTCATGTATCTCTGCAATTGGACGAGTCTTGTGGGTATATACCCATGAGTGGTATGACTGGGCCAAGTGGTAAGTTCATTTTGATTCTTTTAAAAGTTCTTTTTTTTTTTTTAAATTAGTTTTTATTGATGCTTTGTGCATTTCATACATTTTTTCCAATTCAGGTCAGGCTTATTTCCCTTTCCCTCCCCCCCCCCACCCCATCCCAGGTCATGCATTCTGCCATAACTGTCCTGCATCTTTCTCTCAGTTTTTTTTTTTTCATTTTTAGCTATAAGTGATAATCCATGAGTACAAGCATCCTTCATGCAAAACCTATCTGCAGGCTGTTGTGCCCAAACACCTACAGCCCCACCATCCAGTGGGGGGTGACAGGTTGTTTGTTCAATCAAGTTGATCAAATGAGTGTCCAGACTACATTGCTGTAGTTTCACCATTCACCCCAATCGCAGCCCTTACATTCTACCACGCCCCCTCTTCCGCAGGTTCTGTATGCTTTTTTCCACATGGGTTTCAGGAGTTTTCATTCCCACCAGCAGTGAATGAGTGTTCCTCTTTCTCCATAACCTCTCCAGCATTTGGTATCACTTGTGTTCTTGAGCTCAGGGAGTCTTACTGGGGTAAGATGGAATCGTAAAGTGATTTTAATTTGCATTTCTTTGATTGTTAGTGATGTTCAACACTTTTTTTAATTTATCTCAGCCAACATTACTTCTTCATTTGTAAAGTCTTTGTTCAGTTCTTTACTTCATACTTTGATTGGGTCATTTTTTTGCTCCTTTGCTTTTGAGTAATTTCTATAGTCTGGATGTTAATGCTTAGAAGGAAATTGAAGAAGACACCAGAAGATGGAAGAACTCATGCTCATGGATTGGAAGAACTAATATAGTAAAAATGATCATCCTACCTAAATTAATATATAGACTCTAAGCAATCCTAATTAAAATCCCAATGAACTTCTTCACAGACCTAGAAAAACAAACATATGGGAAAACAAAAGAACCCGGATAACCACAACAACATTGAGCAAAAAGAACAATGCAGGGAGATTACTATACCAGATTTCAAACTATGTTATAGGGCTAAAGTAATAAAAACAGCCTGGTATTGGCACAAAAACAGACCCATAGATCAATGGAACAAAATTGAATATCCAAGCTTGAGCACATGCAATTTCAGCCACCTCATATTTGACAAAGTTGTCAGGAAGACTCAATGGAGTAAAGACAACATTTTCAGCAAATGGAGTTGGCGAAACTGTATCACCACTTGTAGAAGAATAAAACTAAACCCCCACCTTTCACCCTGTACAAAAATTACCTCCAAATAGATAAAAGACCTTATTGTGAACCCCCAAACTCTGAAAATGAGAGAAGAAAACATTGAAAGCAATCTAAAAGACATAGGTGTAGGAAAAGACTTTCTTTTTTGTGCTTTTTATTTTTCATTTTTATATATATTTTGTACAATATTATCAAATCTAGACCCGTGTCCCCCACCCTATCCCCCCACCCCACCAGAGATCATGTATTCTGCCAAACATGCTTTTCATCTCTTTCTCAGTCTTTCTCGATATTCTCCATGTAGAAGTTGACTGTTTTGAGCAGAAGTTCACTGTTTCAGTCAGTTCTTTGATGCGGTCCTTTCTGTTGTTGTTGTTGCCAATATGCATCACTCCCAACTGCTTGAACTCAAGGGGTCGTGCATAAGAAATACTTAAAACTAGGTAATTGGCACTAGCATCCACAGAGGAGGGATCCCATTCATCATTCGTCCTTTGTTTTTCTGGGACTGTGTTACTTCACTCAGCATGATGTCTTCTAGCTCCATCCGTTTACCTGCAAAGCTCATGATGTCATCTTTCTTTACTGCTGCATAGAACTCCATTGTGTAGATGTAACACATTTTCTCTATCCACTCATCAGTTGAGGGGCATTTGGGTTGGTTCCAGCTCCTTAATATTGTGAAGAGAGCTGAAATAAACATGGTTGTGCATGTATCTCTGCTCTGTGTGGTAGGATGAGTCTTGTGGGTACATGCCTAGGAGTGGTATGGCTGGTTTGGGTGGCAAGTTCATCAAGTCTTCCAAGGGTTCTCCACACTGTTTTCCATAGTGGCTGAGGAAAAGACTTTCTAATTCAAACGCAGCTCCACAGGAAATAAAGTCAACAATTGACAAGTGGGACCTTATTAAACTCAAAAGCATCTATACAGAAAAAGAAACTTAATGATTTTAAATTTTGATTATAATTTACTTTTCTTTCTGACCTCCTTCTATTTCATAAAGCAGCCATACTCACATGATTTAGATGTAATAGATTTGTGGATACTTCCATTCTATTTTTTTCATAAGATCCTATGTTATTTTCATACAGGGTAATATATTTCATCCTTTATGATTAATTCCCTAAGAGATTGAGAGTGATTTAACCTCCTATGAGGTTTCTAAGAGAAATGTGTCTAACATTCAGAATTCAAGGCAACAGTTTGTTTTCAATAATGAGCCAAACATAAGAACTGACCTTGCCTCTTCTTGATGTTGTTTTTGAAAGATTTAGAGTCAAAGTTAAAGGCTGTGCCCAGTAAAAATGCCAGATATGAGAACATTCATTTGATTTGCTAATTCATTCCTTGCTTCATTTTCATTGCAATGAATTTTTTGCCTTCTTCACAATGCTTTGTGTATTTTCCCTTATTGAAATACTTAAATATTTTAGAACAATGTAGAGATGAAAACTTAATGAAATAGATATATTTAGTATATTAATTAGCTATTATACATGAGAATAAATATTCGATCCAGTTCTTACATAGAACTGACATCTACCTCACTTGTCACTTAGACACACAAAACAGTACCCTGTGCCACCAGATCTAATAGTTATATGTAAGTAGAGAAATATATCCATTTCAAAGGTCACACAATCTCAGCCTGTGGAGATGGGTCTGTAGAAAAAGCACTGCCCCCACAATCATGAAGGGGAGGGTTCAGATCCCGAAATCCCACATTAAAAAACCAGTAAGGCATGACAGCCAGTAATAGTCTCATGACTTGAGAGGCAGAGAAAGGGTAATCCAGGAACAAATGGGCTAGCTAGAGTAGCCAGGATCAGCCATCCCCCAACTAAGTATGAGACCCTGACACAATAAATAAAAGGATAGATTGATGGAGGAAGAAATCTACCATCGACTTTGGGCCTTCACATACACACACACTCACACACACACACACACACACATGCACGCATGCACACATACACATACATGTGTACCCACACATGTGCAAATATCTATAAACATATGCACACAACACACATATGTATATATATGCAAATAAAAAATCATACATTGAATGAATGAATTTTAGTAATATTTATTTCTAGTAATATATATATATATATAAGTAATATATTATCATATTAGTAACATGTTCATTTTAGCAAATTAATACTATAAAACAAGGAATAAAATTTCTGTTAATAATAATTTGTTAGGTTGTACCTTCCCAGAGCCATGACCTGCTTTCTTCTGATAATAAGCCTATATTTAAAGGAGATTTTTAAACCTTTTTTCCAAGTTTGAGGGTCTGGGCAGTTGCAGGGAATAATGAGAAGCACTGTCCCCCTTGCATCTGCTTGGAATATCTGTATCTGCAGTTCCCCTGTCCACATCTATCAAGCCGCCCTCATCATATGCAGACTCAGAGCTCTTGGATGTTTTCTCTTTTGAACTGCTTTGAAGGGTAGCCCTTCACCTCTGGTGGGTTCTGTACTTAACACATGTCTGACTACAAATTCAACTACTTTTCTTCTCTACTGAACTGTGTAATGATTAGAATATAGGAGGTCATGACTGACATTCAAAACCAGGCTGTCTCAGAATATTGGCTGTTAATCAGAATTATTACACTAAAGAACTCTGTTACTTTTGCACTTTAAGTAGTGCTACTATGACAGTGTACCTAGACCATAGGGTCTGAATTAGTCTAGGGCCAGATCACAGAAAACTGACCACACTAAAACCACTTTAATTCGGTTTATGAATTTGAAGTCCTAAAAATAAGAAGTGTAGATACCTGTAAGCCATGTGGACATTTTGATCAATACTAAATTTACTTTGAACAGAGTGTGCTTCCTTTGGTAGAGATCGAACTCCTGATGAAGTTCATGTTTGACAAAAATGTCCATCTCAATATTGTTTCATTACAAGTTCCACCTTCCTTTTCAGAGTAATAATTCAGCTTAACTTCCATTTTCTCATTTGCGACAATGTCAATTCATTTCATATTAACCAGTAACTTCACCTTATATTTCTTAGTGAACAAACGCCACTCAAAGCATCAGTGGTTTATAGCAATATCCATCAGTGCAAGATATCACAAGGAAACACAGCTTATAAGATAGCATTGTTGGTTAAAAACAATGTTCTAAAGTGAAATACAGCATATTCAGAAATAATATGTATTATGTTAGAAGCATGTCAACTAAAAACAATCTGCAATCTGAAGAAATTACACAATCATGCACATAAATGCTACAGCTATGTTTAAGCAGTTTTAATTTCTACTTTCTTTAAGGCCTAGATAAGTAGCTATATTTTAGAGATTCGCTGAGATATGTGAAAAAATCTTTGTAACATTTACAAATTACTCTGTGTGTCCTAAGATATTTTCTCTAAACTACAAATAAGTGTGCTTAAATTTACTAATTATGTGAAAAATCCATAAGCAAAATTTCATTGAGCTTCAATTTAAAATAAATATTTATGTGCATGGTTGTATAATTTCTTCATATTAAATCAGGCCCTCCTAGAGAGAGAGGGGAGTGTTAATGACATCATAAAACTCTCGGGAAATTTAAAGGCTCCCAAACTCAAGAAACTTTCAGGAATCATAAAAATCTCTCAGTGGTTATTTCTGGGAAAAGGGAGACTCCGGTGGAACTGCCTCCAGATAGCAAAGAGTAGTCCTGGGCAGCATTTTCCTTACTTCTCAGCATCCATGCTGTATTTCCAGTCACCCATACTCCTGAATGTAACCCCTCACCGAAGCTCCTATATGTAACATTAGTAAACTCATTTGTTCACCAACCAGAAGTTAGAATCCCTTCTTTAATCTGTCTTTACCTTTTAACCATAATCTAAATATAAATATAATACCTAGGAAAAGAAATGCATAAAGTGCCATGTTGATCAAATTTAATAAAATTCAGAAAAATTGGGAGAAAATAAATTGTCATAATATGGAGCAAAATTCCATTAATAAAATTTTGGTGTATGTGGTTTTAAATCTATTATAGCACCAAGATTAACTTACTAGCTACATTCCCATTCTTTTCATTTTTTTTTTTTTTGGTCTTTTTGAGACAGGGTCTCCCTGTAGCCTGAGCTGTCCTGGAACTCACTCTGTAGACCAGGCTGACCTTGAACTCACAAAGATCTGCCTGCCTCTGCTTCCTGAGTGCTAGATTTAATTTAAAGGTGTGCACCACCATGCTCAGCATAATTTTTTTTCCCTAATTCTAATGCAGTACTATATTTTCTTATTTTCCTGGCTCATACTGCTATATTCCAATTATTAAAAATGAGTTCTATGTCTCTTAACCTACACTGCAGATTCCAAGTTTTTCAAGGGCCTAGTCATAAAATCTAAATATGAATTAAAACTCTGTTTTAAACATTAGTTTATAAATAGATACTGCTATAATCTCCTTCATCACTCTTACTTTCACTTGTGCAAGCATAGGCTGTCTTAGCCATTAAGTTCAGCTAAGTAATTTGTTCATAATATGTACTCTATTTTAATTTTCTGGTTAAACTAGAACAAAATCTTTATGGGAACATTTTAACAAGAGTGTTTCATGCTCAAGTCCAGATAGTTTTAATATGTCACTGATTCTGTTTATGACAATGCATACTTCAGAAAATTCTGAACCACAGGTGAATATTAGAAACTAGCATAAGTAAAAATTATTAGTAGTGTCTAATATAGGCACATTTATCTTAAAATGTTTATATTTTCAAGAATGTGTTATTAAAATAAAAAAAAATCAGTGGTAAAAGAAATATTCATCAGAGGTACACAAATTACTTTCTTAATATTTAGTTAGTGTCAAAATGGTGCTCAGTCACTTTAAAATATCTTTATAGCAGATTTACTTTGATATCTCTACTAAAACTTTTTAACAAAACATTTTCATTGATTCAATAATTTCATACAATTTCTTTTTACCATATTCAGACACCGTCCCCACTCTTCACTCCCATATTGCTAACACCCCGACTTCATGTCTTTTACTATTATTTGTCTTTTTAAGTTTTTTAAGGATTATCAAGTCTAAGCTATGTTTTCCAAGTGCTCTTTGGTATGTATCTATCCTTTAGAGTCTAGTCAACGTATCATTTTGATTTTTCATTTGTTCCCTGATACAGGTAGATACCATCCTCAGCAATATTTCTATAAGGGTTGTCAAGCCCCTGTTATAATGTAGCTCTATTTAAGTTCTTTTTTAATTGTATGTGAATATAAGGAAAGCAGTTTGTATAGTAGGTTTCCCTGTGACTTTTTAATGTGTCTTCAGTGTTATTTCTTCCTCATATTACTCCTTCTTCTGGCCTAACTTCCCACCCCCCACCCCATTAAATCTGTCCTGTTTACTTTGCCATTTTTTTGTTTATTATATCTTAAAGGATTCACAATGTAAGAGCACAGTTGTTTTCAGATCACATTGATGTTGCTCAGTTTGACATACAATTAGGTAATTGGTGCTATCATCCACAAATGAGCGATATCATTCATCATTTGTTTTTCTTGGACTCTGTTACTTCACTCAGCATGATATCTTTTAGCTCCAGCCATTTACCTGTAAAGCTCATGATGTCATCTTTCTTTATCTCTTCATAGAACTCCGTTGTGTAGAGGTACCATATTTTCTCTATCCACTCATCAGTTGAGGGGCACTTGGGCTGGTTCCAGCTCCTTGCTATGGTGAGGAGAGCTACAATAAACATGGCTGTACATGTATCTCTTCAGTAAGATGAGTCTTGTGGGTACATGCCCAGGAGTGGTATGGCTGAGTCAGGTGGCAAGTTCATTCCAAGTCTTCCAAAGGTTCTCCAAACTGATTTCCGTAGTGGCTGTACAAGTTTAAATTCCCACCAGCAGTGGATGAGTGTTTCCCTTTCCCCACAACCTCTCCAGAACTTGGTATCATTTGTTTTCTTGATCCTAGCCAGTCTTATTGAGTAAGATGGTATCTTAAAGTGGTTTTGATTTGCATTTCCTTAATTATTAGCAACGTTGAACACCTCTCAAGATGTTTCTCAGCCATCTCTAATTCCTCACTTTTGAAGTCTCTGTTCAGCTCTTTGCTTCATCTATTGAGTGGGTCGTTTGTTTTCTTTTTTTCTTTACTTTTTGAGTAGGTTATATATTCTGGAAATCAATGCTTTGTCAGATGTATCTGCATTGAAGGTTTCCTCCCACTCTGTGGGATTTCTCTTCACTTCCTTAATTGTTTCTTTTGATGTACAGAAGTTTTTTAGTTTAATGAGGTCCCATTTGACAAATGTTGAGTGTAATTCTTGCGCAGCTGCTGTCTGATTTAGGAAGTCTTTTCCTACGCCTATGTCTTGTAGTCTGCTGCCAACTTTTTCTTCTATTGCCTTCAGAGTTTGAAGTTTCGCTTTGAGGTCTTTAATCCATCTGGAGATGACTTTTGTACAGGGCGAGAGGTAGGGGTTTAATTTCATTCTTCTACAGGTGGTGATCCAGTTTTGCCAATACCACTTGCTGAAGATGCTGTCTTTCCTCCATTGTGTCTTCTTGGCCCCCTTGTCAAATATGAGATGGCTGAAATTTTATGTGCTCAAGTTTGGATCTTCAGTTTTGTTCCATTGGACAACAGGTCTGTTTTTGTGCCAGTACCAAGCTGTTTTTATGACTATAGCCCTATAGCATAGTTTGAAGTCTGTTGTAGAGATTCCCCCCTGTATTGCTCTTTTCATTCAGGGTTGTTTTGGCTATCTGGGGCCTTTTGTTTTTCCAAGTGAAATTAAGGACTTTTTTTAAAGCCTGTTAAGAAACTCTTGGAGATTTTAATTGGGATTGCATTAAATCTGTACAAGAGTTTGGATAGAATGGACATTTTTTACTATATTAGTTTTCCCAATTCATGAGCGTGGGAGGTTTTTCCATCTTCTGATGTCTTCTTCAATTTCCTTCTTAAAGGGTTTAAAATTCTTGTTGTAGAGATCTTTGGTGTCTTTGGTTAGGTTCATTCCTAGATATTTTATTGTTTTTGAGGCTATTGTGATTGGGGAAGGGCTCCTTGAATTTCTTCTTCAGTTGCTTGTTGTTGGTGTAAAGAAAAGCTACTGATTTTTCTAGGTTAATTTTGTATCCTGCCACTTTACTGAAGCTCTTAATTGTTTCTAGGAGTTTTCTGGTGGAGTTTTTAGCATCCCTGTGCTTCAGGTGGTCTTGGAAATCCCCCCTCCTTTGCCATTTATATCAATGCCTTCTGTCTACCCTCCCATGAACTACTTCTTTTTTAAGTTAATTTGTATTGAGTGCATTTTATACAACATTCATTAATCAAATTTAGACTCATTCCCCATCCATGCCCATCCCTCACCACCCCCCACTCCCTGCCAGAGCTCATGGATTCTGTCCTACATGCTAAGTCATGTCTTGCATCTTTTTCTCAGTCTTTTATAACCCTTTTGATGAACAAGTTTACTGCTTTTGTGAGTTCTTTGAATAGGTTTTTCTCTCTTTTTTTGTTCCCGTTAATTTATAGCCTTTAGTTTCCTGATATCTAGAAATTTTATACTTGAAACACACCCACCTGAAGTTTGAAAGGTAGAAACCATTTATGAGAAAGAACATGCAATGATTATTATTATTGTTGTTGTTATTATTATTATTCAAGTCCTTAACTTCCTTTTTCAGATTTACACCAAGACATTTTATAGGTTTTTAATGGGATAATTTCCCAGATATCTTTCTCCTTATATTTGCTGTTGATACCGATTTTATGTGATAATTTTATATTGTGATATATTGCTGAATGTGTTTATTGACATTGGGGAATTTCTGATGGAGCCTTTGGAGGCTTTGATGTATAAAACCATGTCATCTACAAGTACAGATACTTTGAATTCTTCCTTTCAAATTTATAACTCTTTTATCTCATTTATTTGTCTTATTGATGGAGCTAAGACTTTAAGCATTATATTGAACAGAAATGCAGTGGTCATCCTTGACTCATTCCTGATTTTAATGGAAATGATTTGAGGTTTTTACACATTAAGTATGATGTTGACTGTGGGCTTGTTCCATATTGCCTTTACTATATTGCGATATTCTCCTGAATCTCTAGGCCAATTAATCAAAAGAAAGAGAGAACACAACTAATAAATTCAAAGATGAAAAGGGAAACATTACAACAGACGCTGAGGAAATTCAGATAAACATTGGACATAATTTAAAAATCAACATTCCACTTAACTGGAAAAATCTAAAAACAGGATAACAATTTATATAAGTACAGCCCGCTAAACTTAAATCAAAATACCATAAAGAAACAGTATCATGAATACAATGAGATAGATGTAGTTATTAGAAATCTCTCACCTAAAAGTGCAGGATTGATGGTTGTTTGGGATTGCCAAGGAGGAACCTTCCATGACCTCCTTAAGGAAAACATAACATCTATTATTAGGGGAAAAAAGTCCTCCAATTCAAGTGATATGTGTTATGTATATGTATAAGCATGTGTGTATGTGTGCACATGGAAATGTGTATTGTGCATATGCATTTGAACATGTGTAAATGTGCGTGCATGTGCTTGTGTGTGCATATATTTGCAGGCTAGTATGTTTGTGTGTGTGTGTAAATATACATGCCTACGTGTACATGAATGGATCTGTATATCTGCATGTGTGTGAGTGCAAGCTAATGTGCAAATGTGTGTGCATTTGTGTGAGCACACATGTGTCTGTATATGTGTGTGCTTGTGTGTTGTGGTGTGTTGGGAGATATACATGTAAATATGTGTGCATGTTTGTGTGCATGTACATGCATGTATATGTCTGTGTGTCTGAAGTGTGTGTAGGGTGCCATTCTCCTTAGCATATATTAGATTCTAGTATTTGATTGGCTAAAACCTCAGGAATTTGTCAACGTAACAATGTCCAGCATTACCAGACAAAAACAGAGGACAGGACTGTGGGCTTAGAACCAGAACGCTCGCCCTCAATGACATCACATTATGTCATAGTTTTCAAGCTGGTTCATTTTCTATATTTACCCTCATAGAGGAGAAGATTTAATGTTCAATTAAATATTAGCTGTTTGACTTTTTTTACAACCCATCATCCCCTACCCCTCACCAACCACATTTAGTTTACTTTGGGGGTTAAAAATTAATTATTTAAGGGTCTGGTGAGATGGCTCAGCAGTTAAGAGCACTGGCTGCTCTTGAAGATGATCTGGGGTCAATTCCCACCACCCACATGTTGGCTAACAACTGTCTATAACCCAGTTCCAGGGGATCAGGCACCCATTTCTGACATCTGCAAGCATTGTACAACATGGGCACACTTATATACATGCAGGCAACATACTCATACATATAAAGTAAAATTAATAATTAAAATATTTTTAATTAAAAATTAGCTATTTTTTAAAATTAACTATAAATAACTATTTTTGAATCCTGAAGTGTTGGTGGTAAAGCTGCAAACTAAGCTGAATGAGCTGAAGAAGCTGAAGAAGCTGAAGAAGGCACAAAAGCAATGGCAAGGCGGCGGTGGCATTTCTTTCTGAGAGCTGTTTACAGCACGACCCCATCCCCAGATCTGCCAAGCTCTAGCTTACTCCAGCCCTGTATATTTAGTATTTATGTCTGAGAAGATAAAAATTCCTCCTGTTGGGTTGGAGAGATGGCTCAGTAATTCTTAAGAACACTGTTCTTGCAGAAGACCTGGGTTCCATACCCAGCAGCCACATGGTGGCTGACAACTGTCAGTAACTCCAGTTCCAGGGGATCAACACCCTCTTCTGACCTCTGCTGGTAGTGCACAGCACTGGTACACCTACCTACATGTAGGCATTGTACTCATGCATATAAAATTAAAAGAAAAATAAAATAAAATATCTATAAAAAAGAATTTCTCCTGTCAACTGAGAAGCATGCATCCAAAGTTCATGCTTTTTGCTAGAACATTCTGTCCTGAGCCATCGCAAAGTGTTACAACACAGGGCAGAACTTTATTGGAATAACTATCTCTTGTTTTTTTCTCATAATTATGCGCTTGACACTTGGAAACCCCTGTTTGTTACTAACAGCTTAATTAGGGACCCCAAAGTTCATAAAAAATCATAGGTTTAATTTCAACTTCAAAGATCTCATAATGCTTCTTGCTCTGTTTTTTTTTGTTGTTGTTGTTGGTTTTCATTTTTTTTATACAATAGTGATAATTTGTGAGTACAAGGCATCCCTCGCAAACCAATTTGCGAGCAGTTATGCCAAAACCCATACAGCTCATGGGTTCCCACCATCAGCAGGGGGGGCTTGTTATGTTCAAATCAAGTTGTTCAAATGAGTGTCCAGTCTATGATTGTTGTAGTTTCTCACCATTCACCCAATCGCACCTTACATTCTACGCCCGCCCCTCTTCCGCAGATTGTTCCCTAGGCTTAGAAAAGGGGCACAGGTGGATGAGAAGCAAAACAGTCTACTTTCTCTGAAGCTGTTGTCCTGGTCTCTAGTCAATTTCTGGCTGTTTTTTTTTCATGGGCTGCCAGCTTGTCCAGGCATAACCTTTCAATCCTACTAATGAAGCACATGCAATTAGATATATAGGTATTTAAAAACAGTATAATATATAGCCTTTCGGTCCTACTAAGAAGCACTCGCAATTGGATATATAGGTATTAAACATTACTATTTGTTATGGTAGGTCTACATTGGTATAGACACAGATGGTTGGATGGTATGTTAATCCATGAATTACATTTTCTTCTGTTAAGTATGACAGGGTCAGATGGCCTCTGGAATGCCAGAGAGTGTTACCAAAGGCCACTAAACCAATAAAGCAAATATGGGTCTCCTTGGGTCAAGCAAAACCCTTCCGTCAGCACCAGCTACACCTCATCTGCCTGGAAATACTGTGCAGCATGGCAGCCATATGTTTGTATATCCCAAATCTAATTGGCTATTGGCTCTCTCCTTGGGGGAATAACCCACGGCTGATGCCACAAGTTTACATCCTCTAATGGTTAGGAGATGTTATAAACCACACGATGACCCTGGCATTAGATCTTCTTTAAAAGTTTGGTAGATGGGCTAACTGTGTGGCCTTAAGCATCCAAAAGGAAAGTATGGAAAGTATAACCAGAAATAAATAATAAGTAAGGACTGAGAAATTGTACTTCTGTTTAAACTTGAGATCTTAGGAAAAAATAAAATAAAAAATAAAATGCAGAAAGAGTACATTAAAAACATCAACTTGCTATGTAACTAGGAAAGTTAATAATATTTCTTTTTACATGCATACAACACTCATACTGTTAAAATGTGAATCCCTAAACTGTTTTGGAACTCACCTATAGTTTATTTCCAGATGTCATCATTTGTATATGTGTGGTATGTTTGTATACATATTTTGGAGCAATTCAAATTGACGAACAATAAAAAAAAAAAAAACAAAAGACTGGTTCAAAGACTGAAACAGTAAATTTCTGCATGCAAAAATTAAAAAAAAAAAGACTAAGAAAAAGAATGCATGAGCTCTGGTGGGGTGGAGGGAATGGAAGGGGGACTGCGTCTAAATTTGACTAAGAAATGTTGTATGAAGTGGACAAACAAAATTCAATAAAATGAAAAAAAATGTTGGTAGAATACTAACACTGATTCCTTCTGGTAATATAGGGTTTTCAGGTGGGAGATTTTGTTCTCTCTTTTTTTATTGTTTTAAACTTTTTCCATAAGTCATACATCATTTTTCAATTGAATCCAGTGTCGCTTCACCTTCCATGTCCCCTACCCAACCTGAGTCCCTGCACTCTGCCCTACATGTCCTTCTCTCTTTCTGAGTCTTGTTCACAAAATTTTTCTCTTCAGTTCTGTTGTTGTTCTCTCCAACTTTATTGGCTACAGTATATATATATATATATATATATATATATATATATATATATATAACACATATCACTTGAATTGGAGGACTTTTTCCCCTAATAATAGATGTTATGTTTTCCTTAAGGAGGTCATGGAAGGTTCCTCCTTGGCATCCCAAAACCATCAATACTGACTTTTAGGTGAGAGATTTCTAATAACTACAATCTATCTCATTGTATTCATGATACTGTTTCTTATGGTATTTTGATTTAAGTTTAGCGGGCTGTACTTATATAAATTGTTATCCTGTTTTTAGATTTTTCCAGTTAAGTGGAATGTTGATTTTTTAAATTATGTCCAATGTTATCTGAATTTCCTCAGCGTCTGTTGTAATGTTTCCCTTTCATCTTTGAATTTATTAGTTGTGTTCTCTCTTTCTTTTGATTAATTGGCCTAGAGATTCAGGAGAATATCGCAATATAGTAAAGGCAATATGGAACAAGCCCACAGTCAACATCATACTAATGTGTAAAAACCTCAAATCATTCCATTTAAAATCAGGAATGAGTCAAGGATGACCACTGCATTTCTGTTCAATATAATGCTTAAAGTCTTAGCTCCATCAATAAGACAAATAAATGGATAAAAGAGTTATAAATTTGAAAGGAAGAATTCAAAGTATCTGTACTTGTAGATGACATGGTTTTATACATCAAAGCCTCCAAAGGCTCCATCAGAAATTCCCCAATGTCAATAAACACATTCAGCAATATATCACAATATAAAATTATCACATAAAATCGGTATCAACAGCAAATATAAGGAGAAAGATATCTGGGAAATTATCCCATTAAAAACCTATAAAATGTCTTGGTGTAAATCTGAAAAAGGAAGTTAAGGACTTGAATAATATAATAACAACAACAATAATAATAATCATTGCATGTTCTTTCTCATAAATGGTTTCTACCTTTCAAACTTCAGGTGGGTGTGTTTCAAGTATAAAATTTCTAGATATCAGGAAACTAAAGGCTATAAATTAACGGGAACAAAAAAAAGAGAGAAAAAAATTCAAAGAAAAACAAAAAGCAAATACAAAAGGGTTATAAAAGACTGAGAAAAAGATGCAAGACATGACTTAGCATGTAGGACAGAATCCATGAGCTCTGGGCAGGGAGTGGGGGGTGGTGAGGGATGGGCATGGATGGGGAATGAGTCTAAATTGATTGAATGTTGTATAAAATGCACTCAATACAAATAACTTAAAAAAGAAGTGTTTCATGGGAGGGTAGACAGAAGGCATTGATATAAATGGCAAAGGAGGGGGGATTTCCAAGACCACCTGAAGCACAGGGATGCTAAAAAC
Source organism: Rhizomys pruinosus (assembly GCA_009823505.1). Taxonomy (NCBI): domain Eukaryota; kingdom Metazoa; phylum Chordata; class Mammalia; order Rodentia; family Spalacidae; genus Rhizomys; species Rhizomys pruinosus. The sequence continues at coordinate 214,072 of VZQC01009942.1, forward strand.
TCCACCAGAAAACTCCTAGAAACAATTAAGAGCTTCAGTAAAGTGGCAGGATACAAAATTAATCCTAGAAAAATCAGTAGCCTTTCTTTACACAACAACAAGCAACTGAAGAAGAAATTCAAGGAGCCCTTCCCAATCACAAAAGCCTCAAAAACAATAAAAATATCTAGGAATGAACCTAAACCAAAGACACCAAAGCTCTCATCAACAAGAATTTTAAACCCTTAAGAAGGAAATTTAAGAAGACATCAGAAGATGGAAACCAAAATCCCAGCTCATGGATTGGGAAAACTAATATAGTAAAAAATGTCATTCTATCCAAACTCTTGTACAGATTTAATGCAATCCCAATTAAAATCTCCAAGAGTTTCTTAACAGGCTTTAAAAAAAGTCCTTAATTTCACTTGAGAAAAACAAAGGACCCCAGATAGCCAAAAACCCTGAATGAAAAGAGCAATACAGGGGGAATCTCTACAACCAGACTTCAAACTATACTATAGGGCTATAGTCATAAAAAACAGCTTGGTACTGGCACAAAACAGACCTGTTGTCCAATGGAACAAAACTGAAGATCCAAACTTGAGCACATAAAATTTCAGCCATCTCATATTTGACAAGGGGGCCAAGAGACACAATGGAGGAAAGACAGCATCTTCAGCAAGTGGTATTGGCAAAACTGGATCACCACCTGTAGAGAATGAAATTAAACCCCTACCTCTCGCCCTGTACAAAAGTCATCTCCAGATGGATTAAAGACCTCAAAGCGAAACTCAAACTCTGAAGGCATAGAAGAAAAAGTGGCAGCAGACTACAAGACATAGGCGTAGGAAAAGACTTCCTAATCAGACAGCAGCTGTGCAAAGAATTACACCAACAATTTGTCAAATGGGCCTCATTAAACTAAAAACTTCTGTACATCAAAAGAAACAATTAAGGAAGTGAAGAGAAACCCACAGAGTGGGAGGAAACTCAATGCGATACATCTGACAAAGCATTGATTTCCCAGAATATATAAACCTACTCAAAAGTAAAGAAAAAAAGAAAAACAATGACACCACTCATAAGATGAAGCAAAGAGCTGAACAGAGACTTCAAAAGTGAGGAATTAGAGATGGCTGAGAAACATCTTGAGGGTGTTCAACGTTGCTAATAATTAAGGAAATGCAAATCAAAACCACTTTACGATACCATCTTACTCAATAAGACTGGCTAGGATCAAGAAAACAAATGATACCAAGTCTGGAGAGGTTTGTGGGGAAAGGCGGCAACTGCTGGTGGGAATTTAAACTTGTACAGCCACTACGGAAATCAGTTTGGAGAACCTTTGGAAGACTTGGAATGAACTTGCCACCTGACCAGCCATACCACTCCTGGCATGTACCCACAAGACTCATCTTACTGAAGAGATACATGTACAGCCATGTTTTATTGTAGCTCTCCTCACCATAGCAAGGAGCTGGAACCAGCCCAAGTGCCCCTCAACTGATGAGTGGATAGAGAAAATGGTACCATCTACACAACGGAGTTCTATGAAGAGATAAAGAAAGATGACATCATGAGCTTTACAGGTAAATGGCTGGAGCTAAAAGATATCATGCTGAGTGAAGTAACAGCGGTCCAAGAAAACAAATGATGAATGATATCGCTCATTTGTGGATGATAGCACCAATACCTAATTGTATGTCAAACTGAGCAACATCAATGTGATCTGAAAACAACTGTGCTCTTACATGTGAATCCTTTAAGATATATAAAACAAAAAAATGGCAAAGTAAACAGGACAGATTTAATGGGGTGGGGGGTGGGAAGTTAGGCCAGAAGAAGGAGTAATATGAGGAAGAAATAACACTGAAGACACATTAAAAAGTCACAGGGAAACCTACTATACAAACTGCTTTCCTTATATTCACATACAATTAAAAAAGAACTTAAATAGAGCTACATTATAACAGGGGCTTGACAACCCTTATAGAAATATTGCTGAGGATGGTATCTACCTGTATCAGGGAACAAATGAAAAATCAAAATGATACGTTGACTAGACTCTAAAGGATAGATACATACCAAAGAGCACTTGGAAAACATAGCTTAGACTTGATAATCCTTAAAAAACTTAAAAAGACAAATAATAGTAAAGACAGAAGTCGGGGTGTTAGCAATATGGGAGTGAAGAGTGGGGACGGGGTCCTGAATATGGTAAAAAAATATGTATGAAATTATTGAATCAATGAAAATGTTTTGTTAAAAAGTTTTAGTAGAGATATCAAAGTAAATCTGCTATAAAGATATTTTAAAGTGACTGAGCACCATTTTGACACTAACTAAATATTAAGAAAGTAATTTGTGTACCTCTGATCGAATATTTTTTACCACTGATTTTTTTTATTTTAATAACACATTCTTGAAAATATAAACATTTTAAGATAAATGTGCCTATATTAGACACTACTAATAATTTTTACTTATGCTAGTTTCTAATATTCACCTGTGGTTCAGAATTTTCTGAAGTATGCATTGTCATAAACAGAATCAGTGACATATTAAAACTATCTGGACTTGAGCATGAAACACTCTTGTTAAAATGTTCCCATAAAGATTTTGTTCTAGTTTAACCAGAAAATTAAAATAGAGTACATATTATGAACAAATTACTTAGCTGAACTTAATGGCTAAGACAGCCTATGCTTGCACAAGTGAAAGTAAGAGTGATGAAGGAGATTATAGCAGTATCTATTTATAAACTAATGTTTAAAACAGAGTTTTAATTCATATTTAGATTTTATGACTAGGCCCTTGAAAAACTTGGAATCTGCAGTGTAGGTTAAGAGACATAGAATCATTTTTAATAATTGGAATATAGGCAGTATGAGCCAGGAAAATAAGAAGACCTTAGTTTCTTGCCTTAGAATTAGGGAAACACACATTATGCTGCGCATGGTGGGCAACATCCTTATCCTCACAACTAGCACTTCCAGGAAGCAGGCAGCGGCAGGCAGACGGTTTGAGTTCAACGGTCCGCCTGGTCTACCGCGTGAGTTTCCCGGACACTCCGGCTCCGGGAGGACCCTGTCCAAAAAGACCAAACAAAAAAAAAAATGTAAAAGAATGGGAATGTATGCTACGTAAGTTAATCTTGGTGCTATAATAGATTTAAAACCACATACACCAAAATTTTATTAATGGAATTTTGCTCCATATTATGACAATTTATTTCTCCCAAATTTTTCTGAATTTTATAAATTTTGATCAACATGGCACTGTATGCATTTCTATCTTTTCCTGGTATTATAGTTTTATTTTAGAATATGGTTAAGAGGTAAAGACAAGATTAAAGAAGGGATCTAACTTCTGGTTGGTGACAAATGAAGTTTACTAATGTTACAATAGGAGCTTCGTGGGGGTTACATTCAGGAGTATGGGTGACTGGAAATACAGCATGGATGCTGAGAAGTAAGGAAAATGCTGCCCAGGACTACTCTTTGCTATCTGGAGGCAGTTCCACCGGAGTCTCCCTTTTCCCAGAAATAACCTCTGAGAGATTTTTATGATTCCTGAAAGTTTCTTGAGTTTGGGAGCCTTTAAATTTCCCGAGAGTTTTATGATGTCATTAACACTCCCCTCTCTTCTAGGAGGGCCTGATATATGAAGAAATTATACAACCATGGCACATAAATATATTTTTTAATTTGAAGCTCAAGAAATTTTGCTTATGGATTTTTCACATAATTAGTAAATTTAAGCACACTTATTTGTAGTTTAGAGAAAATATCTTAGGACACACAGAGTAATTTGTAAATGTTACAAAGATTTTTTCACATATCTCAGCGAATCTCTAAAATATAGCTACTTATCTAGGCCTTAAAGAAAGTAGAATTAAAACTGCTTAAACATAGCCTGTAGACATTTATGTGCATGATCTGTGTAATTTCTTCAGATTGCAGATTGTTTTTAGTTGACATGCTTCTAACATAATACATATTATTTCTGAATATGCTGTATTTCACTTTAGAACATTGTTTTTAACCAACAATGCTATCTTATAAGCTGTGTTTCCTTGTGATATCTTGCACTGATGGATATTGCTATAAACCACTGATGCTTTGAGTGGCGTTTGTTCACTAAGAAATATAAGAGTGAAGTTACTGGTTAACATGAAATGAATGACATTGTCCGCAAATGAGAAAATGGAAGTTAAGCGGAATTATTACTCTGAAAAGGAAGGTGGAACTTGTAATGAAACAATATTGAGATGGACATTTTTGTCAAACATGAACTTCATCAGGAGTTCGATCTCTACCAAAGGAAGCACACTCTGTTCAAAGTAAATTTAGTATTGATCAAAATGTCCACATGGCTTACAGGTATCTACACTTCTTATTTTTAGGACTTCAAATTNATTTGAAGTCCTAAAAATAAGAAGTGTAGATACCTGTAAGCCATGTGGACATTTTGATCAATACTAAATTTACTTTGAACAGAGTGTGCTTCCTTTGGTAGAGATCGAACTCCTGATGAAGTTCATGTTTGACAAAAATGTCCATCTCAATATTGTTTCATTACAAGTTCCACCTTCCTTTTCAGAGTAATAATTCGCTTAACTTCCATTTTTCATTTGCCGAACAATGTCAATTCATTTCATATTAACCAGTAACTTCACTTATATTTCTTAGTGAACAAACGCCACTCAAAGCATCAGTGGTTTATAGCAATATCCATCAGTGCAAGATATCACAAGGAAACACAGCTTATAAGATAGCATTGTTGGTTAAAAACAATGTTCTAAAGTGAAATACAGCATATTCAGAAATAATATGTATTATGTTAGAAGCATGTCAACTAAAAACAATCTGCAATCTGAAGAAATTACACACATGCACATAAATGCTACAGGTATGGTTTAAGCAGTTTTAATATCTACTTTCTTTAAGGCCTAGATAAGTAGCTATATTTTAGAGATTCGCTGAGATATGTGAAAAAATCTTTGTAACATTTACAAATTACTCTGTGTGTCCTAAGATATTTTCTCTAAACTACAAATAAGTGTGCTTAAATTTACTAATTATGTGAAAAATCCATAAGCAAAATTTCATGAGCTTCAATTAAAAAATATATTTATTGGCATGGTTGTATAATTTCTTCATATTAAATCAGGCCCTCCTAGAGGAGAGGGAGTGTTAATGACATCATAAAACTCTCGGGAGCATTTAAAGGAGAACTCCCAAACAAAAACTTTCAGGAACATAAAAATCTCTCAGTAGGTTATTTCTGGGAAAAGGGAGACTCCGGTGGAACTGCCTCCAGATAGCAAAGAGTAGTCCTGGGCAGCATTTTCCTTACTTCTCAGCATCCATGCTGTATTTCCAGTCACCCATACTCCTGAATGTAACCCTCACACGAAGCTCCTATTGTAACATTATAAACTTCATTTGTTCACCAACCAGAAGTTAGAATCCCTTCTTTAATCTTTCTTTACCTTTTTTAACCATAATCTAAATATAAATATAATACCTAGGAAAACATAGAAATGCATAAGTGCCATGTTGACAAAATTTATAAATTCAGAAAATTTGGGAGAAATAAATTGTCCATAATATGGAGCAAAATTCCATTAATAAAATTTTGGTGTATGTGGTTTTAAATCTATTATAGCACCAAGATTAACTTACTAGCTACATTCCCATTCTTTTCATTTTTTCTTTTTTTTTTTTTTTGGTTCTTTTTGAGACCAGGGTGCTCCCTGAGCGAGCTGTCCTGGAACTCACGCGGAGACCAGGCGGACCTGGACGTCACAAAACTCGCTGCCTGCCTCTGCGTCCTGGAGTGCTAGATTTGATGTAAAGGTGTGCACCACCATGCTCAGCATAATTTGTTGTGCCCTAATTCTATCGCAGTACTAGATTGGTCCTTATTTCCTGGCTCATACTGCTATTTCCAATTATTAAAAATGAGTTCTATGTTCTCTTAACCTACACTGCAGATTCCAAGTTTTTCAAGGGCCTAGTCATAAAATCTAAATATGAATTAAAACTCTGTTTTAAACATTAGTTTATAAATAGATACTGCTATAATCTCCTTCATCACTCTTACTTTCACTTGTGCAAGCATAGGCTGTCTTAGCCATTAAGTTCAGCTAAGTAATTTGTTCATAATATGTACTCTATTTTAATTTTCTGGTTAAACTAGAACAAAATCTTTATGGGAACATTTTAACAAGAGTGTTTCATGCTCAAGTCCAGATAGTTTTAATATGTCACTGATTCTGTTTATGACAATGCATACTTCAGAAAATTCTGAACCACAGGTGAATATTAGAAACTAGCATAAGTAAAAATTATTAGTAGTGTCTAATATAGGCACATTTATCTTAAAATGTTTATTATTTCAAGAATGTGTTATTAAAATAAAAAAAATCAGTGGTAAAAGAAATCTTCCTCAGAGGTACACAAATTACTTTCTTTAATATTTATTAGTGTCAAAATCGGTGCTCAGCACTTTAAAATATCTTTATAGAGATTTTACTTGATATCTCTACTAAAACTTTTTAACAAAACATTTTCATTGATTCAACAATAATTCATACACATTCTTTTTTTTACCATATTCAGGACACCGTCCCCCACTCTTCACTCCCATTATTGCTAACACCCCGACTTCTTGTCTTTTACTATTATTTGTCTTTTTAAGTTTTTTAAGGATTATCAAGTCTAAGCTATGTTTTCCAAGTGCTCTTTGGTATGTATCTATCCTTTAGAGTCTAGTCAACGTATCATTTTGATTTTTCATTTGTTCCCTGATACAGGTAGATACCATCCTCAGCAATATTTCTATAAGGGTTGTCAAGCCCCTGTTATAATGTAGCTCTATTTAAGTTTTTTAATTGTATGTGAATATAAGGAAAGCAGCTTGTATAGTAGGTTTCCCTGTGACTTTTTAATGTGTCTTCAGTGTTATTTCTTCCTCATATTACTCCTTCTTCTGGCCTAACTTCCCACCCCCCACCCCATTAAATCTGTCCTGTTTACTTTGCCATTTTTTTGTTTATTAATCTTAAAGGATCACATGTAAAGAGCACAGTTGTTTTCAGATCACATTGATGTTGCTCAGTTTGACATACAATATAATTGGTGCTAGCATCCACAAATGAGCATATCATTCATCATTTGTTTTTCTTGGGACTCGTTACTTCACTCAGCATGATATCTTTTAGCTCCAGCCATTTACCTGTAAAGCTCATGATGTCATCTTTCTTTATCTCTTCATAGAAACTCCGTGTGTAGATGGTACCATATTTTCTCTATCCACTCATCAGTTGAGGGGCACTTGGGCTGGTTCCAGCTCCTTGCTATGGTGAGGAGAGCTACAATTAAAACATGGCTGTACATGTATCTCTTCAGTAAGATGAGTCTTGTGTGGTACATGCCAGGAGTGGTATGGCTGGTCAGGTGGCAAGTTCATTCAAGTCTTCCAACGGTTCTCCAAACTGCTTTCCGTAGTGGCTGTACAAGTTTAAATTCCCACCAGCAGTGGATGCCGGTTTCCCTTTCCCCACAAACCTCTCCAGCAACTTGGTATCATTTGTTTCTTGATCCTAGCCAGTCTTATTGAGTAAGATGGTATCGTTTAAAGTGGTTTTGATTTGCATTTCCTTAATTATTAGCAACGTTGAACACCTCTCAAGTGTGTTTCTCAGCCCATCTCTAATTCCTCACTTTTGAAGTCTCTGTTCAGCTCTTTGCTTCATCTATGAGTGGGTCGTTTGTTTTCTTTTTTTCTTTACTTTTGAGTAGGATTATATATTCTGGGAAATCAATGCTTTGTCAGATGTATCTGCATTTAAGGTTCCTCCCACTCTGTGGGATTTCTCTTCACTTCCTTAATTGTTCTTTTGAGAGTACAGAAGTTTTTTAGTTTAATGAGTGTCCCATTTGACAAATGTTGCGTGTAATTCTTGCGCAGCTGCTGTCTGATTAGGAAGTCTTTTCCTACCGCTATGTCTTGTAGTCTGCTGCCAACTTTTTCTTCTATGCCTTCAGAGTTTGAAGTTTCGCTTGAGGTCTTTAATCCATCTGGAGATGACTTTTGTACAGGGCGAGAGGTAGGGGTTTAATTTCATTCTTCTACAGTTGGTGATCCAGTTTTGCCAATACCACTTGCTGCTGAAGATGCTGTCTTTCCTCCATTGTTGGTCTTCTTGGCCCCCTTGTCAAAATATGAGATGGCTGAAATTTTTGTGCTCAAGTTTGGATCTTCAGTTTTGTTCATTGGACAACAGGTCTGTTTTTGTGCCGTACCAAGCTGTTTTTATGACTATAGCCCTATACGCATAGTTTGAAGTCTGTTGTAGAGATTCCCCCCTGTATTGCTCTTTTCATTCGGGTGTTTTTGGCTATCTGGGGTCTTTTGTTTTTCCAAGTGAAATTAAGGACTTTTTTTAAAGCCTGTTAAGAAACTCTTGGAGATTTTAATTGGGATTGCATAAATCTGTACAAGAGTTTGGATAGAATGGAATTTTTTACTATATTAGTTTTCCCAATTCCATGAGCGTGGGAGTTTTTCCATCCTCTGATGTCTTCTTAAATTCCTTCTTAAGGGTTTAAAATTCTTGTTGTAGAGATCTTTGGTGTCTTGGTTGGATGGTTAGGTTTTTCCTAGATATTTTATTGTTTTTGAGGCTTTGTGATTGGGAAGGGCTCCTTGAATTTCTTCTTCAGTTGCTTGTTGTTGTTGTAAAGAAAGGCTACTGATTTTTCTAGGTTAATTTTGTATCCTGCCACTTTACTGAAGAGCTCTTAATTGTTTCTAGGAGTTTTCTGGTGGAGTTTTTAGCATCCCTGTGCTCAGGTGGTCTTGGAAATCCCCCCTCCTTTGCCATTTATATCAATGCCTTCTGTCTACCCTCCCATGAACTACCTTCTTTTTTAAGTTAATTTGTATTGCGTGCTTTTATACAACATTTATTAATCACAATTTAGACTCATTCCCCATCCATGCCCATCCCTCACCACCCCCCACTCCCTGCCAGGCTCATGGTTCTGTCCTACATGCTAAGTCATGTCTTGCATCTTTTTCTCAGTTCTTTTATAACCCTTTTGTAAAACAAGTTTATGCTTTTGTCAGTTCTTTGAATAGGTTTTCTCTCTTTTTTGTTCCCGTTAATTTATAGCCTTTAGTTTCCTGATATCTAGAAATTTTATACTTGAAACACACCCACCTGAAGTTTGAAAGGTAGAAACCATTTATGAGAAAGAACATGCAATGATTTATTATTGTTGTTGTTATTATTATTATTCAAGTCCTTAACTTCCTTTTTCAGATTTACACCAAGACATTTTATAGGTTTTTAATGGGATAATTTCCCAGATATCTTTCTCCTTATATTTGCTGTTGATACCGATTTTATGTGATAATTTTATATTGTGATATATTGCTGAATGTGTTTATTGACATTGGGGAATTTCTGATGGAGCCTTTGGAGGCTTTGATGTATAAAACCATGTCATCTACAAGTACAGTACTTTGAATTCTTCCTTTCAAATTTATAACTCTTTTATCTCATTTATTTGTCTTATTGATGGAGCTAAGACTTTAAGCATTATATTGAACAGAAATGCAGTGGTCATCCTTGACTCATTCCTGATTTTAAATGGAATGATTTGAGGTTTTTCTCACATTAGTATGATGTTGACTGTGGGCTTGTTCCATATTGCCTTTACTATATTGCGATATTCTCCTGAATCTCTAGGCCAATTAATCAAAAGAAAGAGAGAACACAACTAATAAATTCAAAGATGAGAAAGGGAACATTACAACAGACGCTGAGAATTCAGATAACATTGGACATAATTTAAAAATCAACATTCCACTTAAATGAAAAATCTAAAAACAGGATAACAATTTATATAAGTACAGCCCGCAAACTTAAATCAAAATACCATAAGAAACAGTATCATGAATACAATGAGATAGATTGTAGTTATTAGAAATCTCTCACCATAAAGTGCAGGATTGATGGTGTGTTTGGGATGCCAAGGCGGAACCTTCCATGACCTCCTTAAGGAAAACATCAACATCTATTATTAGGGGAAAAAAAGTCCTCCAATTCAAGTGATATGTGTTATATTATATATATATATATATATATATCTATATATAATATATACTGTAGCCAATAAGTTGGAGAGAACAACAACAGAACTGAAAGAAAAAATTTTGAAAAAGAACTCAGAAAAAGAGGAGACATGTAGGGCAGAGTGCAGGGACTCAGGTTGGGTAGGGGACATGGAAGGTGAAGCGACACTGGATTCAATTGAAAAATGATGTATGACTTATGGAAAACAGTTTTAATACACAATAAAAAAAAGAGAGAAAAAAAATCTCCCACCTTGAAAACCCTTATTACCAGAAGGAATCAGTGTTAGTATTCTACCAACATTTTTTTTCATTTTTATTGAATTTTTGTCCACTTCATATAACATTTCTTAGTCAAATTTAGACGCAGTCCCCCTTCCATTCCCTCCACCCCACCAGAGCTCATGCATTCTTTTTCTTAGTCTTTTTTTTTTAATTTTTCAATGCAGAAATTTACTGTTTCAGTCTTTGAACCAGTCTTTTTTGTTTTTATTGTTCGCTCCAATTTGAATTGCTCCAAAATATGTATCTACACATGCCACACATATACCAAAATTATGACATCTGGAAATAAACTATAGGTGAGTTCCAAAACAAGTTTAGGGATTCACATTTTAACAGTAGAGTTGTATGCATGTAAAAAGAAATATTATTAATTTCCTATGTTACATAGCAAGTTGATGTATTTTTAATGTATCTTTCTGCATTTTATTTTTTATTATTATTTTTTCCTAAGATCTCAAGTTTTACACCAGAAGTACAATTTCTCAGTCCTTACTTTATATTATTTCTGTTATACTTTCCCTACTTTCCTTTTGGATGCTTAAGGCCACACAGTTAGCCCATCTACCAAACTTTTAAAGAAATTAATGCCAGTGTTGTTTCAACGGGTTATAACATCTCTAACCAGAGAGGATGTAAACTTTGGATCAGCCGTGGGTTATTCCTCCAAGAGGAGAGCTAATAGCCAATTAGTTTGGGATATACAAACATATGGCTGCCATGATGCACAGTATTTCCAGGCAGATGAGGTGTAGCTGGTGCTGACGGAGGGTTTTGCTTGACCTCAAGGAGACCCATATTTGCTTTATTGGTTTAGTGGCCTTTGGTAACACTCTCTGGATTCCAGAGGCCATTGACCTGTTACCCTCGAACGAAAATGTTATCATTGATTAACCCATACCATCTCAAACATCTGTTGTCTTTCCTATATCCAATGTAACCTACCATAACAAATAGTTAATGTTTAAATACCTATATATCCCAATTGCGAGTGCTTCATTAGTAGGACCGAAAGGCTATTATTATACTGTTTTTAAATACCTATTATCTAATTGCATGTGTTTCATTAGTGGATTGAAAGGTTATGCCTGGACAAGCTGGCAGCCCAAGAAAAAAAAACAGCCAGAATTGACTAGAGACCCAGGACAATCAGCTTCAGAGAAAGTAGAGTGTTTTGCTTCTCATCCACCTGTGCCCCTTTTCTAAGCCTAGGGAACAATCTGAGGAAGAGAGGAGGTGCTGGTAGAATTTATAGGAAGGCTGCGATTGGGGTGAATGGTGATGAAACTACAACAATCTAGACTGGACACTCATTTGAACAACTGATTTTGAACATTACAAGCCCCCCCTGCTGGTGGTGGGACCCATGAGCTGTATGGGTTTGGGCATAACTGCTCGCAAATGGTTTGCGAGGGATCTTCCTCTACCACAAATCTTCACTATTGTTAAAAAAAAATGAAAACCAACCAACAAACCCAACAAAAAAAAAAACCAGAAAGATGCAGAAAAGTTATGGCAGAATGCATGATCTGGGACGGGTAGGGGTGGGACGGGGTGAAGGGAAGGGGATATACGCCTGAACTGAATTGGAAAATGATGTATGAAATACACAAAGCATCAATAAAAAAAATAATAAAAAGAAGATCTAATGCCAAATTTTTCTGTAAAATAGTAAGGGAAGAACATCAGCAAATTCTTTCTATAAAATCAGTATTATTTGATACCTTAACCAGGCAAAGATACAGCAAAAATTTATAAGTCATTAATATAGATGCAAAAATTATCAATAACATATTCATAAACCAATCCTAGAACACAGAAAAAAAGATTATCAACCATGATCAAGTTGGTTTCATCTCAGAGAACCAACATACGTAAATGCATGATCTACATAAACATATCAATAAACATAACCCATAACATAAACACTCAAGGACAAAAACAGCATGGTCATCTAATTAAGTGCAGAAAATGTCTTTTCCAAATCAAACATTTATTCATGGTGAAAGACATGGATATTCTAATATAGTTCTTACTAGTAGATCAATAAATAATAACTGCTTAGCAGTGAAAAAGAGAGATAATGTGCTATTCATCATTTCAGTTGGTATAAAATACAGTGGATTTAATCTGAAGCTATATACAACTGAGAAATGAAATTTCAAGTTAAAAACATTTTAAATTTGAAGTTTCACTATAACAAAGTTTTTCTTATAACAAAATTCTGTTATATGCTATTAAATTCTTGTTTTTTATTTTATTCTTCAATTTAAACTGCTCATTAAACAAAGCAAGTATAATAAATTAAAACAGATATCTTATTTATTTTTACTGTATGTGTATGGGGATATATTCCCTGCATGTGTGTAAGCACACCTATGTTGTACAACATGTCAGTCAAAAGAGGGTGTGAGATCCACTTGAACTGGAGTTACATAGGGTTAGCCACAATGTGGGTGCTGGAAATCAAGCCCTGGACCTTCAAGAGCAGTCAGTGCTCTTATCCACTGAGCTATTTCTGCAGCCCATAAATCATAAGTTAAACTATAATGCTGATTTCAGCAATGGCCCTGAACACGTCATTTCATGCATTTAGTTTCAAAATATGTTTCCCATTTTCATTCATGAATCAATGAGTTTTAACAATTTTCATATAATTAATGAAACATAATCACTAATAAAGTCATCCTTTATTAGTGAATTATAAAAAAATACACTTTTTATTGACACTATTAGTTCTATTAGTTTCAATACTGGTAGCTCATCAGGCAGAGGGCTTCCCCAAATATCTGAAAGAACATTCCGGACTGAAGACAGTCCAAACATTGCCACTCATCCCAGGTGACCGTCACTTTTTCTCAGGACAGAAAAGCTTTCTGGGCCAAACCTTCTTTATTCTGTAACTAGAAAGTGTTACCATGGGAAGTCTTGTAGTACAGTGGGGGAAAAGAAGTGTGAGGAATAAGTACCAAATATAGACCCTTCAGGCGACAAAAAATCCCTTTTCAGTAGTCTCCTGAAGTCTTTTAGACTAACCTGGCTAGATCATATTCATCACAATGTCACCATGAGACTAGGTGCATTGCTCATTTCAGACTGCTGGCTACTTTGTTAGTTTTAGTTATCAGAAATCCTGAATTAGAAGAAAATTAGAGGAAGCTAACCATGCAGAAGTTCTGCCCATGACCACCATCCAATCCAGCAACCCCGTAGGCACAGTCATGGGAATCATGAAACTTTTTTTTTCTGCAGAATCCAGATTTAAACTATAATGACTGCTTTAGTTCTGTTTCCGTTTTTAGGAAAGTCTTCAAATGCCTCTGGCGTCTTCTCTCAGTTGGCTCTATTTACATCCTGACACTTAAGCAGCCCTATAATGTCACTGACTCTTAGCAGTCCTCAGGCATTCATAAAACTGAGCTGGGCCTCTAGAAAAGCAGGTTATCTTTTACTATTTTTGTTAGAAATAATTAGAATTTTGACAGTTAGTTAAATGACTTGATCAGCAAATCCATTTTTGTCATTTGGACAAGAAGACAGATTGCTCTTTAAGAGTGGAGACAATTTTTATTCTTAATGCTTCAACGTTCCTGAATTACAGATGTAATCCTGCTCTGTGTCATCTCCAGCCTGTGACAGGAGAAATGAATTCAAACAGTAAAATTTCTCAAGTACATGCAAATATGAGGTATAATTTCTCATATTTTCTTTTGAAAAATTGAGAATTTCATGCACATATATTCTATCTTTTTAAACAAATCCACCCCAGTTCCCTCTCCTCTAGTTCCTTGTCTATGCTCTCATCCAGCTTCACATTCTTTCTTCAACTTTTTCTCAGCCCACTGAAGTCTACTTAATGCTAACTGCATGTGGATGGATATAGGACCATCTACTGGAGCACAGGTAGGTTTTTAGGTGCCACATTCTTGAAAAAAAGTTTTTTTTTAATCTCCCTCTCCCAACAGCCATCAATTGTCAATAATTTCTCAGCTATTGGTAAGATGTGACAAGTCGCTCCCCTGTCCACAAATGGATTTTAGCTGCCTTGATATTGCATAAGTCCTATACATGCAATCACAGAGCTGTGAGTCATATGTGCAGAGGCTCTGCCATGCCCAGCAAATAAAGTTGTGCTGGAGACATCCACTACTTCTACCTCTTACAATATTTTTAATCCATTTCTTTTGTGCTGACTAAGCCTTGGATGGTACTATGATATAAATGTCCCATTTAGAGCCAAGCAGTCAACAGTCTCTTATTTACATGGTGACCACTTGTGGTGTGGCACTCTGTATTAATCATCCTTTACAGAAAGATAATAATAATAATAATAATAATAATAATAATAATAGTAATGTTTCTCTGATGAGGATTCTCTAATGAGGGTAGAAAGAATCACCGATCTATGAGTATAAAGATAAGAACTCAAAGGCCAGTTTCACATTATGTCCATTTATCAGAATAATTTTATTTAGATCTCCCCTGGTGCTTATGACCTGGCCATACATGGGTTGGTGGCACATTTAACAATACCAGGCATAAATTACATCTTGTGGAGAAGGGTTTAAATCCAAACAGAAAGTGGGTGCTTCCTCCCATTACATTCATGCTACTACTACTTGCCAGGCCAATCATCATTGTAATTCTTAGGGTTCAAAGCTAGGTAAAATTGGTGAACACTGCTCTCCTCCAGAAGATGTGAATAGAACCTTTCAGCATGATGAAAGCTAGCCAATAGGGATGAAGCTTCCAGTTTGTACAAAGTTGTTCTATCCATGACTTGTGACTCAGTTATGTGGTTTCTTCTACAATAGGGCTTTATCATCAAGTTCTGAAAGATAACCAAGAACAAGACCTATAGGCCATAATGATTTTATGGGTGGTCTTTGGATCCCAGTAACCAACAGCTCCAAAGGAAATAACCCATACATGGCATTGGGCTTTGATTTGACAGTATATGGTATCTTGGAGAGTCATTGTACCTATTTTTTTTATTTCGTTAGCTGAATATATTCCATTATACACTATAAGGAATCATGTCAGAAAAATTAATTTAAATAAATACCACGTGTGTGATATTTATTGGCACTGGGATAACTCCACAAAACTAGTATTTGCCCCTGTGTGAACTCTCTTCTATTGTGTCATAATAAAAAAGAATAATTTTGTCTCCACTGAGCACAAAGCTAGCTATTTTGCCAATATTTCAAGCCAAAAGCTGGCCCTTAGAAGAAAGAATCTAGTATTTGTAATTGTCTCCATTCGTTCAAGAAGCAACATTTGTTAGAAAATTATGATCCAGGGCTGGAGAGATAGCCTAGTGGTTAAGAGCACCGACCGCTCTTACAGAGGACCCGGGTTCGATCCCCAGCACCCACATGGCGGCCGAGAACCGTCTGAAACTCCAATTCCAGGAGAACTCCAGTTCCAGGGGAATCTGGCACCCTCTTCTGACCTCTGCAGCATTGCACGGATTCCCCTGGAACTGGAGTTCTCCTGGAACTGGAGTTTCAGATGGTTCTCGGCCGCCATGTGGGTGCTGGGGTTCGAACCCGGGTCCTCTGTAAGAGCGGTCGGTGCTCTTAACCGCTAGGCCATCTCTCCAGCCCCAAGTCAATATTTTTTTTAAAGTTAGTGGTTTAAATATATGACAAGAGTTACATTCAGAACATATAAATAATTCAAAGGCCAGTAATGAAAAGGTAAGCAACTCAGTTAAAAATAGACTAAAAATTTGAGCAAATAATTTCCAGAAGGGAAAATTCAAGAATAAGATGCACATGGGTAAAAGGAGTTGAAATAAACTAAAATGACATGAAAGGTGTACATATGTAAAAAGGACTAGCCATAACAAACAAGGGGAAAATGTGGGGCAACAGATGTGTCACACATCAATCAATGAAGTCAAAGCAAAATCCTGTCATCACTTGGAAAATTGTATCTGTGGTTTCTTTTTTTCAAAGCCAATTTTTATTGGAGCTCTGTGCATTTCATACAAATTTTCAAATCAAAGCTAGACCCATGACCTCCCCCTGCACCCCTCACCCCACCAGAGCTCATGCACTCTGCCAAATATGTTTTTCATTTTTTCTCAGCCTCTCTCAAAATTCTCGATGCAGAAGTTTACTGTTTCCAGCAGAAGTTCTTTGACCCAGTCTTGTTGTTGTTGTTGTTGTTGCTGCTGCTGCTGTTGTTATTCCTTCCACTATGCATCACTCCAAAATATGGATATATGCATGTCACATATATCATAGGTTTTAGCATCTTCAGCTTATGATTTTTTTTTCTTTATTAGGCTGAAAGATGTCATGTTTGAGGGCTCCTCCCTGAGAAGCCCAAACTACCATCAGTTCTGCCCTTGTATTCCACACTGGGGTTTTCTCTTCCCATGGTCACCAAATGAGGTCCAATAAGCACCGTGTCCTGTCTTGATCCTCCTGTACTGGTCTCTGTGATACAGCCTGGGTAGTCCAACAATAGCAGTCTATACCCTGAAGAGGCTGAAACCCCAGTAGTAACTCAATCCACAAGCTTGATGTCTCAGCAGTCCCCATCTGGCACTGAAGGTTTGGAGAATTCTTGGAGAGATATGAGTCTTCAGTCCATATTAGAAGGTTGAAAAGCTGTGTCTCATGTCTTTGAAGGATGGCAAGTCAGTGGCAGCCACAGGGTAGCTGCACTTGGCAGTAAGACGGGCAAAACAACTGTGCTCTTTCTTTCTTTTTTTTTTTTTACTTTTTGTCTTTTTACTAAGATCTCAAGTTTTATACCTGAAGTACAATTTCTCAGGCTTTAGTATTTGTTTATTGCTGGTTATGCTTTCCTTTTGGATGTTTGTGGTTTCTTTTAAAAATATTGTATTAATATTCATGTTACATTAAAAACAGGTGAATTGTGACAGGAAAATGGATGTTTTATGAATCCATATAACAGATCATTCTTTTTTTTTTTTTTTTTTTTTTTTTTTTTTTTTTTTTTTTTTGGTCTTTTCGAGACAGCATCCTCCTGTAGCCCCAGCTGTCCTGGAACTCACATTGTAGACCAGGCTGGCCTTGAACTCACAAAAATCATTCTTATAAATATATAAGAACCTACTATAAAGCACAAAAATGAACTCAAAAATATCATGTGGTTTAAATGAAATTAGCATACACATAAATAGATATAGAATAATTCTAAACTGTAAATAGCTTTGCCAGAGGGCAAAAAAAAAAAAATTAATCCATAACCGAATTAAAAAAAAAAAAACTTGAGTCAATAAAGAGGCTAATGAAAAATCTATAGCAATGGAGAACCTATAATCTTGGTTTGGGTAGAATTATACTGACATGCATCATCATAAAACCTTATTAAGCTAAACACTTAAGATCTTCTATCCTGAAGGATTAACTGCTAAGTGAAGCAGGAAGAGATCTTGTGAAGAGATATAAATTTATACTGTATTAAGTGGTAGAAAAGCTCAAAATGTATAGTAAGATATGAGATATAATAGGATATATTTTTATATTAAGTACATTCTGAGTGTATGTGGATATGGACCTCTGTGATATATCTAGAGAAAATGTAGTCATGAAATGAAGGAAGAAATCCTTCAAAGAGATAAATGAGGAAAGAAATAATCAAATACGAGAATGCTTTCATGTCACATGAAAGGCAAAGACATCTTGTACTGCCTGACACAGTAAAATTCCACTCACACTATGAATCTTAGCTTTTCTCCCAGTGTCCTTTCACATTCATATAAATTCCTCTTAATGCCACTTTAATATTTAAGTCTGTTCCCTGATAATCTATTACTCTAAAATTATTTTGTTTCCTTCTTTTATATCTAATAATCTTCAAAATTCTTCAAGACTTCAATCATAAATTATATCCTCAAAATTTCCATGGTTTTCTTACTATGTTATTATTTATAATACAAATGTTGAAGAATTCTTGAGAGATCAAGATGGGGGCTCTTCGGGCAGTGGGCTTATTGTGAACAGAAGAGGCAAAGTCAGAGGAGGGGGACTAAGTTGATTTTTCATTGCAAACAATGAAAGCCAGAAAAGCTTGTTCTAAAGTATTCCACGTTCTGAATGACTATAGATGTCAACTAAGAATACTTCATCCAGAAAAAATGTCCATTATATTTGAAGGAAAAATGAAATATTTTCCGTGACATATATAAGCTGAAAGAATTCCTGTCCAAAAGCCATCCCTTCAGAGAATATTTGAAGCAATACAAAAAGCGGAGGGTAGGAATGACTATAACCAACCAGCAACAGAAAATAAATGAAACTACCATTATGGAATAAAAACCTAGTGCAATAATGAACCAGAACCCAAAATGATCAAAAATAATATAAATCTCAACATAATAATTTTAAATACTATTGCACTGAATTCTCCAACTAAGAAACATAGACTAGTAGAATGGATTAAGAAACAAAACCCGGGGCTGGAGAGATGGCCTAGCGGTTAAGAGCGCCGACCGCTCTTACAGAGGACCCGGGTTCGATCCCCAGCACCTACATGGCGGCCGAGAACCGTCTGAAACTCCAATTCCAGGAGAACTCCAGTTCCAGGGGAATCTGAGACCCTCTTCTGACCTCCGCGGCATTGCACGACACGGGTGCACAGACTTGCCTGCAAGCAGTACATTCATACACATACGGAAATAAATAAAATTAACAACAAAAAATTAAAAAAAAAAAAAAGAAACAAAACCCGGCCTCACTTGAAAGACAACCACAAATGACTTCCAAACCTAAAAAAAAAGAGAGGAAATAACAAAAATCAGAGCAGAGATTAATGAAATAGAAAGAAAAAAATAGGAAGTTTCAATGAAACTAAGAGCTGGTTCTTTGAAAAGATAAGCAAGATAGGGGCTGGAGAGATGGCCTAGCGGTTAAGAGGCCAACTGCTCTTACAGAGGACCCGGGTTCGATCCCCAGCACCCACATGGCGGCTGAGAACCATCTGAAACTCCAATTCTAGGAGAACTCCAGTTCCAGGGGAATCCGATACCCTCTTCTGACCTGCGAGGCGTTGCACGACACGGGTGCACAAACTTGCATGCAGACAGTACATTCATACACATACAGAAATAAATAAAATTAATAAAAAAATTTTTTAAAAAGATAAGCAAGATAGACAGCCCCCTAATCCATCTAACCAAAACAAGAAAGGACAACTTCAAGTTAATAAAATTAGAGATGAAAGGGGAAACATTACAACAGATAATAAAATGATCCAGAACATTATGCGGAAATACTTTAAAAATCTTTACTAAATTTTCTAAACATAATAGAAATAGATGAATATCTGAAAAATCTATACTAAACTTTCTAAACATAATAGAAATAGATGAACATCTGAAATCATGGGACTCACCAAAGCTCAACCAAGAAGAGATTAACTGTTTTAACAGACCCATAACATAAGGAAATTGAAACAGTAATACAAAATCTCCCCCCCTCAAAAAAAACAACTCAGGCTCATTGGATTTACAGCAGAATTTCTCAGACATTTAAGAGGACCTACAACCAATATTGCTTACGTTATTTAAAAGGATAATGGCATAGCCATTAGTGGGAAGTTCAATGCTTGACAAAGTTCCAGTGACCTTAATCATCTGGTTGAAGTCTGCTCTCCAGCTGACCTTGGTTTTTAATAATTCCTTTTATCAGATTAATTCTTGTTTTTCTAACCTGCTTGACTTTTGGCTTTTTAGCAATTATGATTCCTGTTTCTGCCTCAAGGAACTGAACTGGCACTTTTGCCTTTTTTAAAAATGAGTCCTTTGTGAGAAATGACACCGTGTACGCAACTTAAAAGTATGATACAGTAGCAATTAAGAATTCTACAGAAACTGTATCATACACAGATTGCCCAAGTAAAGAAAGGAATTTTGATTTCATGGTCAGGTTTAAACTAAAAAGTAGATTGTAGGACAAAGTGAAACTAAGTCCAGTGAGGTCATGGATTCACTAGATCTGACTCAAAGTTTAGTAGCCTTTAGAAAATCACCTCAGCAGGAGGTGCATAGAGAGAAACTGAGGAAAACAATGACCAGAATAAAAACAGGATATGAATCAAAACCACATCAGTCCAAAATAGCTTACAGGTTGAGCAAACAAGAAACTAAAGTAAGAAAAAAAAAATAAAAAAGGTCTCTATTGTTAAAGCTTTAAAGCTCATTTTTACACCGTTTAGCACTAATGTAACTACAAAGCATAAAGAATGAAGTCCTTACAGTTAAAACTTTAACTTTGCTTTGCTGTAAAATTTCTAAATTGCTTAGCTGAGTGGCTATACCACTATTATTTTACTTTCTTGATGTCTCAACTAAATGGTTGTATCATTACTGATTGTTTTGCTCTTTTAGGTGTTAAGAATAATTGCAGGTGTGAATATTTTTAAAAATATTTACAGGGGAAGTTAGGCTATTTTTTTTTCATTTTTACCTTAAGCTTGCATAAACTTTACCAGCCTTAGGGTATACAAAAATAAACGCTGGGATCTGAGGGACAGAGAAGCAAAAAGAAGAGAAAGTAAAGAGAAGCAAAGAGAGAAATTAACAGAGTGGCAAACCTGAAATGCCCTCTGCACAGAAAAAAGTAAAGAGAAGAGAAACAGAGAAAATCAGTAGAGTGGCAAACCCAAAAAGCCCTCTGCACAGAAGCAAAGAAAATAGCTGTTCTCTCTAACCTTCAGATCATGAAAAGAAAGAGATCCTTGTGTTTTATCTGATTGATTTCTTTACTGCCTTTGCAACCACCCACTTCAGGACCCGAACCTGCTGGAGCTGGACTGTAGCATGATAGAAGCAGAGTAACTTTCCAAATTCTTTCTAGGAAGCCAGCATCACTTTATTATCAAAACCAGGAAAAATATAAATAAATAGAAAACTATAGACCCATATCCTTAATGAATATAGATGCAAAAATTCTCAACAAAATCCTTGCAAATAGCATACAAGTGCACATCAAAGAGGTTATTCACAATGATCAAGGAGGTTTTATTCGAGATGCAGGGATGGTTCAACATATGTAAATCAATTAATATCATAAATTATATAAATGGTCTCAAGGATAAAAACCACGTGATTACCTCAATTGATGCAGAAAAGGCTTTTGATAAAATACAACATGTTTTTATGTTTAAAGTCCTGGGGCAGGGGGTGGGCTGGAGGGATGGCTCAGCGGTTAAAAGCGCCAACTGCTCTTGCAGAGGACCTGGATTCTATTCCCAGCACCCATATGGCAGTTGAGAACCATCTTTAACTCCAGTTCCAGGGGAATCTGACACCCTCTTTTGACCTCTGCAGCATTGCATGAGACGGGTGCACCTACCTACATGCAGACAGTACACTCATGCAAATAAAAATAAATAAATAAATAGGAACATTCCTCAACATAATTAAAGCTATATCCAACAAACCCACAGCCAACATCATCTTAAATGCTGAAAAACTAGAAGCACTCCCCTTAAAGTCAGGAAGCAGATAAAGGGGCCCACTGTCTCCTATCCTTTTTAATATGATGCTTGAAACTCTTGCTAAAACAATTATACAAGGGAAGGAGATTAAAGAACTAATAATTAGGAAAGAGGAACTCAAACTATCCCTTTTTGCAAATGACATGATATACCTAAGAGATGTCAAAAATTTCACTAAAACACTCCTAGAAATGATTAACAGTTTCAGAAAAGTTGAAGATTACAAAATTAATCTACAAAAATCAGTGGCCTTCCTATATGCCAACAACAAGCAATTGGAGGAGTACATGGAAACCCAATTACAATAGCCTCAAAAAATATCTCCTGATAAACTTGACCAAAGATATTAAAGATTCTAACAAGGAAAACTTTAAATCTGAAGAAGAAACTTGAGGAAGACATCAGAAGATGGGAGGATCTCCAAATGTTCATGGATTATAAAAACTGATATACTGCAGTGACCATCAATCCCAAAATTAATATACATATTCAATGAAATCATGATAAAAAATCCAATGACTTTTTTTCACAGGATTAGAAAAACGTACTAAAATTCAGAATGAAAAACAAAAGACTCCGGATAGCTAACATGACATTGAGCAAAAAGAGTAATGCAGGAAGAAATACTATACCAGATTTTCATCTCTAATACAGAGCTATAGTTATAAAAACGGCATGGTACTGGCATAAAAATAGACCCATATTCAATTTATTAATCGAGACCCAAACTTGACTACATACAATTTCAGCCACCTTATATTTGAAAAAGGAGCCCAAAACACTCAATGCTGGAAGGGTAGCATCTGCAAAAAATGGTTCTGGCAAAATTGGATCACCACTTGTAAAAGAATGAAACTAAACCCCTCTCTTTCACCTTGCACAAAAGCCAACTCCAAATGGCTCAAAGGCTTCATTGTGAAACCTGAAAATCTGAATATGTTAAAGAACAATATAGGCAGTAACCTACAATATATAGGCGTAGGAAAAAACTTTCTAAATCAGACAGCAGTTGCTTAAGAACTAAGGTCAACAATCAACAAATGGGACCTTATGATACCAAAAAGCTTCTGTAGAGCAAAAGAAACAATTAAAGAAGTGAAGAGAAAACCCATTGACTGGGAGGAAATCTTCACTAGTGATACAATTGACAGAGGTTTAATATCCAGAATATTTAAACTCGGCCAGGCGAGGTTGCACACACCTTTAATCCCAGCACTGTGGAGGCAGAGGCAGGCCAGTCCAAGAAAATAAATTATCCAATTAAAGATAAGTTGATGATCTGAATAGAAACTTCTCAAAAACTTAAAATGGCTCAGAAACACCTTAAAAACTGTTCTACAGGGCTGGAGAGATGGCCTAGCGGTTAGGAGCACCGACTGCTCTTGCAGAGGAACCGGGTTATCCCCAGCACCCACATGGCGGCTGAGAACCATCTGAAACTCCAATTCCAGGAGAACTCCAGTTCCAGGGGAACCCGACACCCTCTTCTGATCTCCACGACATTGCACGACACGGGTGCACAGACTTGCATGCAGACAGTACATTCATACACATACAGAAATAAATAAAATTAATTAAAAAAATTTTAAAAATAAAAAAAAACTGTTCTACATTGTTCATAATTAAATAAATTCATATTTAAACCGCACTAAGGTTTCATCTTACACCAGTAAGATTAGCTATGATCAAGAAAACAAATTACACTAATTGTTGGAGAAGGTGTGGAGAAAGGAGAACACTTATTCTTTGCTAGAGAGATTGCAAACTCGTGCAGCCCCTATGGAAAGCAGTGGAGAACTCCTTTTTTTTGGGGGGGGGGTCTTTTCGAGACAGGGTCTCCCTGTAGCCCCAGCTGTCCTGGAACTCACTTTGTAGACCAGGCTGGCCTTGAACTCACAAAGATCTACCTGCCTCTGCCTCCCAAGTGCTAGGATTAAAGGCGTGCCCCACCACGCCCGGCAAAGTGGAGAACTTTTTAAAGACTAAAAATGAACCTATCATTTGACCCAATTACACCACTTCTAAGAATATACCTGAAGGATGCATCCTATAACAGAGATATATGCACAGCCAGGTTTATTTTTGCTCTTTTCACAATAGCAAAGAGCTGGAAGCAGCCCAAATGCCCCTCAACTAATGAGTGGATAATGAAGATGTGGTACATTTATACAATGAAGTTTTATGCAGCAGTAAAAAGGATGACTTCCTTTTTACTGTTCCTCCATGGAACTGGAGGCTATTATGCTGAGTGAGGTGACACGTTCTCAGAAAAAAATGACATATGTTAGTCTTTATTTGCTGTTTCTAACACCAAATCTCTATGGGTAATTTAAAATGAGTAACCAGTCAATAAATATAACATCAAAATAATTGTTATTGCCATATTTTTTCACATCTAAGATTTAAGACATTGTAAAGATGAGAACAGTTAAGTGATGAAATGTCAACAAAAGTTGTGTCCACTTCTATCATAGTACATAATGTTTATATTAAAAGTAACTAATGAGATCACAAAAATATAACATTATTTCAATGTAATAAGTACATATGCCCTCTCCCTACTTATTGATTACACTCATTTGAAACTCGAGGCAAGGTTTTTCGTATCCTACTCACTGATAAATAACTGGGCATGCGTGCTTATTGTTAAATCACAATAGGGATCTTGATCCTTAAGGATAGTAATTTATTCAAAGGAATGGTTATTTATTCTCTAGGGAGCTACTCATTTCTGTATTTATGTTTTATATGTAAGACATTTGACCACTAGATAAAACATCTTTGGAGGGAAGAGACAGACATTTTTCCCAAACCCATGCAAAACATCTCTGAATATCTGGAGAGATTTGGTCATCTAGAACCTACCCCAAGAATTGCAAGGGCATTTTGAAGTTTACATTTTAGGGTATATTCAAAATAACTGATATATGTGTGTATATATATATTTTTTTTTTTGTAAATATATGATTTTTGTAAATTGTAATAACTAGAGGCAAATCTCTTAGGATATATTTAAGTCTCATGGCATTAACTGTATAAGATTAAAATAGATGGTTCTCTCCAGAATAGAAAATAGTAACATGTTTAAGCCAATCAGAGATATAGAATTATTGTTAATTTTCAATCCATTCCTGACTTGTACTGGAGTCCCAGTTACAGCTATTAGACTAATGGACACAAATTTTCTCCATGTTTCCCTGTATTATACAAGTAAAAACTTTGACATTTCTTTTCCACCTAACAAGATGATTTGGTTCAGGAAAAGCTCAGTTCTGCCTCCTTGAACCAGTGGTATGCAGTCCAGAGGGAGAAGGTCTGAACGGGTGTGGTAAACCCATTCAGCTAGGCTCCTGTCTATAGGTAGGTTATATAACTCCTGCCTTCTTGAAAACTATAAATCAAGATTTAGGAGTCTAGGAAAAAAGAGAGGCTGCTCTGATTGTAGTGACAATTATACAAACAGAGGGGGAAGGAATATGCCTCCTCCTTCCAGGATGAAATTTTGCCCTACAGTTAAATAAAAAGCATTGGTAGTGCCAGCTGTGGGCTACCTTACCAGGAGCTGTTGGCTAGGGAGGCTTTAAAAGCCCTCAAAACTAAGGCCATTTGCCTATAACTTTGGGGGCACATAAGAAATTGACAATTACTGCTGAAGATATGGCATGATATGAGCATAAAAAATATATATCTATTGAGACCCTGCACTGCAAATCAACAGCCGATCTTCATGGTGTCAGAAAGCACTATGCAAACCGCTGGAAAGAAATGGTCTTTGAAGCTTTACTACAGACTTCTTGTGCTACACTCTTATATGAAAAAGAAGATGTAGTGCAATAGTGGCAGCCTGGTAAAAGTACACTCAGAAAATAAATAAATAAATAAATAAATAAATAAATAAATAAATAAATCCCAATTTGATCTGTGGGCTGCTACCTGATGCAGTAGGGCACATGGCTGGCACTGTAGCCTTGGTGCCCTCCTATTGTCGGGAGACTTTATTGACCACATTAGAAAGCTACTGGCATCCCTTTGTCAAAGAATTATAATGCCCGGACCATGATATCATCCAAGCAAATGCCTCTGTCCCATAGAGCAACTTGTTATAATATTTAATATTTGTTACTATTTCTGTTTTATTATTAGAATTAAAAGGAGACTGCTAAATGACCCACCAGTCAATTGCAAACAGAACTTGGACAGTCCCAAGAGAAGGTGACTTGACCAGTCACCTCAGAGAAAAAACTGGAACTTCTCTCTCTCACACTCTCTCTTGCCCTCCCCTCCAAAGCCCAGGGACTATTGTAGAAGAGGCTGTGGTGCATCAGATTGTAAGGGCCAAGGAAGGAGGCTTAATTGTGAGACCACAGCAAAACGGACTGCATTTTTTTTTATTTGATCGACTTCTTTTTTTTTAGAAGCATTTTTTTTGGGGGGGGTCTCTTCCAGACAGGGTCTCCCTGTAGCCTCAGCTGTCCTGGAACTCACTCTGTATACCAGGCTGGCCTTGAACTCACAAAGTTCCTCCTGCCTCTGCCTCCCCAGTGCTAGGATTAAAGAGTTTTTTTTTTTTTTTTTTTTTTTTTTTTTTTTTTTGTGTTGTTTTTGTTCTTCTTCTTTTTTTTTAGTTTGTGGGGGTTTGCGTGAATGTACTGTCTGCATTGCAGGTTTGTGACAACCATGTCGTGCAATGCCACAGAGGTCAGAAGGAGTGGCTGCAGATTCCCCTGGAAACTGGAGATTAAAGAACGACCGGTTTCAGCCACCATATGGTTGCTGGGGATTGAACCGGGTCCCTCTACAAGAGCGGTTGGTGCTCTTAACGCTAGGCCGTCTCTCCAGCCCCTATTTTTTTTTTTTTTTTTGTGTTTTCGAGGCAGGGTCTCCCTGTAGCCCCAGCTGTCGTGGAACTCACGCTGTACAACAGGCTGACCTTGAACTCACAAAGATCCGCCTGCCTCTGCCTCCCAAGTGCTAGGATTAAAAAAACAAAAACTGGACTCAGATGTTTACCGATTGGGTTTATATGGACACCCCTTACATTTATTGCCTATATGTACTTACTGGTCAAATAAAAATTAACAAAGCAAATAAATAAATAAATTTATTTCTTAGCTTCAATTCTAAACATTTGAAATGCTTTAACCCTTCTGACACCTGCTCAATCAGACATGCAGAAAGGCTTTCTGATGAAATCTTGTGAGTTTTCACAATGTTGATGGAATTACCAGATGTAGAGAGACATTGCTTTCATTTTGCATAACAGCTTCCCTTATGATTTTTCAATCACACTTGCACTGGATTCCATCTCTATAAGTATTGAGCAGAAGGAAGAAATATACCACAATCTGGCTAAGGTGGGAAGCTGATAAAACACATTCTCACCTAAATATGGAAAAAGAATGTGCAAAGATTCCCAGCTTGAACCTCTTAAATTGTAAATTAGTATCATGACAGTTAAGCTACATGGAATGAGCATGTACCATTTACCAGCCAGTGAATAGGAATGGGTCCTCCTGGAGAATCAATTTCCATGTTTTAAGACATCAGAACATTAGTTCAGAGTTTGAACAACCAAAAATTAACTGTGACCATTCATGAAATTAAGTAAGGTTTTTTATTCTAATCTAATAAATAGGTATTTGATTACATTTATTATAAACTTTAGAACTGCAATATTTTAACAAATTTTCTGCTTCACCCTGAAGCAATTTAAATTGAGGTCTTTGCAATACTAAGGAGATTATCAAGTTTATTGGTTCTATTTGAAATTACTTTCAGAAAACAGAGGACATTATTCATGACCTATTTTATTTCAATGGTAAGAAAGATACTTGATGTGCAGGTTAATCCTGCTGTGTTCTAGGAGCACCTGTGGTTGACGCCAAAATCCTTTTGTATTTACCAATGTACACTTGCTTCTGCTTGTAATTTTTAAATCACCAGAATTTTTTATACTGGTTATAATTTCTTTCATAATAATTATGTGGATTATTTCCATTCTATTCTAAAAATCACCAAATTTAAATTTAAACTGATGATATACATCATCCATTGGCATTGAATGTGTAAAACTCCAATAATGGAGTTATTTACATAAAGATATTTTATAATAAACTATGTAGACTCAAAATCAAATTTGCATGTGGACATGAAGGTAATTGGCACACGATAATGGTCCTAAAATACCAAAATGTCAGGATAAACAGCAATCAAGTCTAATTGATTCCTAAGGAAGTAAAGAAAAATCTGCAAATGAAATTCAAGTGAGAGTAACTTACTAGGCTGCAGAACAAATATCAATCAAACTAAATTGATTGCTAGGGAATAAAAGCATTAACAAGGCAATCAAGGAAATTCACAGCCTCTGCAACACAGAATATCCCGATACAGGAAGATGCAAATTGTTGAATGAATGATTTGAGCTAGTAAGGATACATAAGGCTAAGGTTAGCACTGCAATACTTACTAAGAAGAATGAATCTGACTTTGTCATTTCAGGAGAAAGTAAGAATAGATGACAAAGAAAATCACCTTCTTAATGGCCTTCCCTGCTCTGCTTTGCTTCTCCACAGTTGATGAAAACAAAATGAAGTGTATTCCAGAAATTCAGGTCTTCCATCACTGTCTTCTGCCATCGAGTTTAGAAAATAACTATCAATTTGAATGTAGACCCATATAAGACACAAAGAAACAGAAGTGTTCCTCATCATTGATTTCCTGTAGAGGAGGAAAGTTGCTATTTCATCAGGGAGGATGTTTTAATCTGTGATCATATACATACCTGAGAACAAAAGTTAGTTTTCAAGAGCAGGTAAGGAGGGAACAATTCAAATTGGGGTTCTGTAACTGTTCTGGCATGCCTGCTTTTAATTTTCCACCAATCCCAGTCAAAGGTTTAGACATCAATTCATTGCAAGTTGTAATTTCTTAAATATTTGACTTCCCACATCTGTCATTTTTACATATATGTCTTTGTATACATTTAATAAAATATTTTGTGTTTATGTTTCCCAGTAGCATTGTTTTATATAAATAAGTTGAATCGTTCTGAGAGAAGCAAATTTTCATATGGTAAACCTATGGACAGTGCTCAATCAAAGGCAGGTTCCCCATTTTCAAACACAGATTATCCTCAGCGCACAATTCAACCTTTGATGAATGGTAAATAAATCTTTATGAATGGACAAATGCCACTCTCATTGACTGACAATGCTCTTCTCAAAAGTTTCCTCTAAAGCGAAATGTGGTGTTGAGTTTGACAGTGTAAGGACAAAAAAAATCATTCAATGGAAAACATATTCCTTAAAGATTTCTTAAGTTCTTGCAAATATTTGAAAGTGTTGGATGAGCACATGAGATAGAAAGAAGTGGTTTTGGCTGGGCTGTGGTGGCACACAACTTTAATCCCAGCACTCGGGAGACAGAGGCAGGCAGATCTCTGTGAATTCAAAGCCAGCCTGGTCTACATAGTGAGTTCCAGGTCAACTGGGACTAAAGGGAGACCCTGTCTCAAAAAGACAAAAAAGTGGTTTTGGTCAATTTGAAACACAGTTGTATTATATATTCACAATAATGAATATTAAATGATACCTCATGTTTTCAATCTGTATTTCCCTAATGACTATTGATTTTGATCACTTTTCATGTGTTCATTGGCCATTTGCATCTGTGGGAAAATAATTACAACAGTTCATTACTCCTTCTTGTAGCTTGTTTGTTTTGTTGAATCTTAAGTGTCCTCAGGGACTGAAGAGATGCTCAATAGTTAAGAGCACTGACTGGTCTTGCAGAGACTCGAGGTTGAGTTCCCATATGGTGCTAACGACCTTCTGTAACTCCAGTTTCAGGGACCATGTCTCTCTCTTCTGGCCTTCTCAGGCATTGCACTTACATACATCCAGGCTTACACATAGAACAAAAAATAATTTTTTCTACAGAGATATGCTTGTTAGGTATAGTCCTACTGTTTGTTACCATCAATGAAAGAAAACATTAGATTTGCGATTTAAAACTTTATAGTATATAAGCACCAGTTATTTTTCTTAAAATAAATATAAATCCAGATCCACCTGCCTCTGCCTCCTTCAGCATAAATCCATAAAAAGACCAATCAGAGAAATTAGTCAGAATATATTGTAACAGATCTTCACATTGGCTTAACTACAGAACAGATCTGAAAATGACATGTAAATATACTTACAGAATAATGTCACCGTGAAACATCAGTTTCAAATTCTTGGAGGTGAAGAATAAGTTTCCTAACTGTCAAATGTCTTGTGTATGCTTTCTACCTTCCCAAGCCCTTGGAGAGCTTTCAGTAAATGTTATTGATTAACTGACTAAGGAATCTCAGCAAGAATGCTTGTTCTTCAGCTTTTAATTCACAATACGGCTGTTTTGGCATGTAACTTCAGCCATATAAGTCAAATGCTCAATACAGTTTAAAAAATAAAGTTAAATCAGAACATACTGATTTTTCTGACTGAATTAATTAAGTCAGTTAACATGGATTTATCTATTAAGTGATTAAAATTTTAAGTTCTTTCCAAACAAAACGATTTGTCAAGAGAATTGGAAGTTAAAATTCAAGGGCTTGAATAGGTTACACATTAAAAAATCACAACAATAAACATAGTATAGGAAGTAATTTACAGCATAGAAGTTGACACCTTGGTGCCTGGTTTTCACTGCTGCCTCCCCCACTTCCAGAGCTAAAGGCCATTTCACCCTAGCCTCATTAATTAATCTACATTAGCCTCAGCCTTGTCTATAAATTAGAATAGAAAAAGTACCTAACTCACAGTTATTTAAGAATTAAGATTAAGTTGTGTTTTTTTAACATATTTTTTACTTTATGCAAACTGTGCATGCAATACCCCTGGAGACCAGAAGGTGGCAACGGATCCTCTAGATCTGGAAACAGGAATGGTTTTTAGCACTCAGGTGCATTCTGGGAACTGAAGATTAGTCTCTGCAAGAGTAGCCTGAGTTCATAAGGGTTGAACCATCTCTCCAACCCCAAACATTGAGTGCTACAGTAATATTATCCTTTTCCTATTAGTAGTAACAGTAAAAACAGTAAATATAGCTAACCTTTAAAATCACAAACTAGAATTCTACATTGAGAACAGAAAATTCACATCAGAAACATATGTTATCGTGTCTGGTTTCTGATCATGTTTTATAGGAAGTGTATTTTCTAGAATTTCAATCATGATACAGGCACACAGTAAGTTATCCTAGGTGTGACACCAGAGTCATTTGGAATAGATAGCTAGAGTTTGTTGGGACAAAACAACTCTAAGACTTCATTGTAATTATACAAACAATCCCACATACACTTTGTGCAATCGGTTTTGGAGCTTTGAACCTCATAATTCAATTAAAGGACCTACTATTCCTTGCTTCATTCTGAAAACTGGTCTGTGAAACAAATTTAACCCAGAAGAACTCAACTGTCCTATGTTCTCTTTCTAACCCATGTAACTACCTCAACAGCAAATAGTTATCTAGATATTATAACAAAAATTATCAATAGAAGTGTGACAACTTCTAGTTAATCACAAAAATATATAAAGAGAATTTCAGTGTTTGCTTTGTTGTTGGCACTGTCATGAGCACAATTTCACTCTCGAGTGCTGGGATTAAAGGTGTGGACCACCAGGCCTGGCCTATATTTTATACTTTATAAACAGTAAAATAACAAGGAAAAGATGTCTGAAGAATTTCATTATGGGCAGAATGCTTTGTTTATCATTTCTGATCCATTGTTATTGAATCAATGGATCCAAAGCCCATGGATATGTATTGGTAAATGTAATCATTTATAGTTCATTTTGCTCAGATATCTTAAAAAATATTATTGCTGGGATTTGGACATTTCATAAAACCGTTCCCAATCAAATTTTGACCCCATCCTCTATTCACTCTCCCCCATCAGACCTCATGCATTCTTCCATAAGTACTATCTGGTCAAGCATTTGTACTTTGATGTCCTTCAGTACAAATTCATCTGCTGGAGTCCAGTCAGCCTACCTAGAGATATTAAGGAAGGTCTATTCTCCCTCACTCAGAAGTAGTCTCTATCAGTTCTCAGGCTAGAATTGGCTGGCTGTCTATTAACATCACTCCATGCTATGCTTTTGTCTATTTGAGTTGACCCGGGTCTTGTGGTCCAGGCCGCCATGGGTGCAAGTTCATATGTGCAAACATTCAAGCCATGTTTCCTCATGTTAATAGACCAGCCCTAGCTCTTACAATATTTCTTTGCCCTCTTCCACAATGGTCCTTGAGCCATAGGTAGGTGAGGTTTAATGTAGAAGTCCTATCCAGGGACACACACCCTGCAGCCTCTTATTCTTTAAATCTTAGCCAGTTGTGGCCATCTGTGTGCATCATAAAAGGTGATGAGATGAGGGACACTCAGATATCATTGACACTTTCAGCAGCAACTTTTGAGAATAGCACATTTTTCCTCTTCTATTTTTTCCAAAAATCTACATTACTGAATGAAAACTGATTCATCAATAAAGAGTTAATATTTAGAATGCTTATATATGACAAAATCCAGACATAGTGTTCAGTTTCTAAGTGATAATTTAATACACACACACACACACACACACACGTACAAACACACACACACACACACTTAAACATGTGGTTTTTCTCTACTATCACCAACATTAAACGTAAACCTAATATGCACTAAATGCTTAAAAAATGTGTTTAGAATGAATGCATTTAATAAAAATTTATTTTTGAAAAATTATTATGACAGGAGGTGGAGAGATGGCTCAGTAGTTAAGAGTACTGACTGCTCTTGCAGAGAACCTGGGTTTGATTCCCCGTAGCCACATGGTGGTTCAAAACTGTCCTTAACTCTAGTTTTAGGGATTATAATGCTTTTTTTTTTTAATTTTTATTTATTTCTGTATGTGTAAGAATGTACTGTCTGCATGCAAGTTTGTGCACCCGTGTCGTCCAATGCCGCAGAGGTCAGAAGAGGGTGTCAGACTCCCCTGGAACTGGAGTTCTCCTGGAATTGGAGTTTCAGACGGTTCTTGGCCGCCATGTGGGTGCTGGGGATCGAACCCGGGTCCTCTGTAAGAGCGATCGGCGCTCTTAACCGCCAGGCCATCTCTCCAGCCCTATAATGCTTTCTTCTGACCTCCACTGGCATTGTACAATGTGGGTACAGTTATTTCAATACAGGTAATGCACTCATATACATAAAATAATAGAAAATAGTTTTTAAAGAAAAAGTAATAGAATAAATAGAAATGTTTTGTTACATAATTGATTTTAAGATTTTGACTTTAAAATATATTTGAATATATTTCATTCTATATCCTTTTTTAAAATAAGTAAAGCCTTAACAGAATTCAGCACCCATATTTACTCATTTGCATTTAAATGTGTTTTCAGATACCTAAATGGTTCATCATGTGTAATGATTGCTCAATCTTTTAACTCAAGCAGAAAGTACAACGATCTTAAAAGATACGGGCACTGTAAGGTGGCCAGCATAGGTATTATTGTGGATCATTGCAGAGTTCATTCTGCACATAATTTGAGTCATTACCAAATACACGGATTTTAATATTAGCAAAATGTCTTCAAATGAAGGGATTTTTTTGGCTTTAAATTTATATATTCAAATGGAGGAGAAGGCTCAGTCAGTAAAGTGGGGTGTGCAAGCTTGAGGATCTGAGATCTTATGCTCAGAACCCAGTAAAGAAAAAAGAGCATATTAGAATTTGCCTGTAATCTTGGTCCTAGAAGGGAGTGGAGGGTGGAGAACAGACGTCAGAGGATCTCTGAACCTCACTGGCCAGCCCCCCTCATAGAAATTGATGAACTTCAAGTTCATCGAGAGTCCCTGACTCAAAAAACTAAAGGTGAAGAGACATGAGGGAAATACCCCTTATATTGTCCTCTGACTTTACCCCTTATATTGTCCTCTGACTTACACCTGTGCATGCACACAAATGCATTTGAATTCAGACACACACACACACACAAGCACACACTCACAGAAACACACAAAAATGTGCAAAAAGTTTATAAACACATATACAAAATGAGTTTACACATTCATGGTGACTGAGTACAGATAATTATGTATAAAGTAGAGATGATTCTTATTTCATTAATAGAATCATGTAAAGTAGAAAATGGGTCATCAAGAATATAATGTTCATTCTTCTACTTAGTCAATTTAGTTATAAAAAAAAAAACTATGTAATTCCAACTGTATAGCCGGCCTGTAGTAGGTAATAAGTACCCAATAGTGAACAACAAAAAATGTATACTTAGAAATTATATTCTTTCCAGGTGTGGTGGCACATATCTTTAATCCCTTCATACATATGTAGGAAGATGACAGATGATAGATAGATGGATAGATAGATAGTAGATAGATAGATGATAGATGATAGATAGATAGATAGATAGATAGATAGATAGATAGATAGATAGATGATAGAATCATAGACAGGTGGGGGAGAGTATATGATTTGTTTCCACCAATGTCTTTCAGTGGGGGTCCATCTACTATACTCACAAAGAGTCACATCTCTTCAAGATACTGTCTTCTGCCCCTCCCAGGAAACATCAATTACTGAAAGTTCCTTGGGCTTTTGGGGGGATTTCTTACCCACTCCCCCATTTATGATGGGATTTTGTCTTTTTAGAACTTGTATAGGATTTGCAAATGCTGTCAACATTGCTATAATTTCATATGATCAAATAACCAGTTGTCTAGAAGACCCATTTCCTTTTGTCATGTACCAGCTCTGACTCTTACAGAGTTTTTTTTAATAGTTCAGTATGTGCAAAGAAAAAGAAAAGGAGCTTTCTGTTTATGTTGTGTGATTGTGGATGACTGACTGCACTGAGGACAGGAAGAAGGTGAGATATTAGCCAATGGGATATATAGGGAAAGTGAATGTCTCAGATAGCATCTAGTAGGATGCAGAGGAGAGCTGGTTAAGTCACAAAGGCAGATACAGAATGAAAGATGAGGCAGGAGAGAAAATTAGTGGCTTACTAGACAACAGGAGCCACACAACCCAGACTGGCAAATCAGTACAGGATGTGAGCTGCTAATATTGGTTAAATGGGATCCAACGGAGAAGAGTGAGGATTTGAAGTCCATTTAAAGGGTCATTCAGCCTGCCAGCAAACAGAATACTGAAGGCCAAATAGCAGAGAGAGCTTATTTACTGCAGTTGTTAGCATCTCAAATCTGTTTCTTTCTAAATTCTTACTCTACATAGCTTCCTTGTCTCATAAACTTTCTTATCATGTTCCATTGTGGGGCAAATAACAACTGTTGTATGAAATGTACAAAGGCTCTACCCAGGCTGTATCATGGAGACCAGTACAGGAAGATCGAGACAGGACGTGGTGCTTACTAGACCTCATTTGGTGACCATGGGAAGGGAAAACCCCGGTGTGGAGCACAAGGGCAGAACTGATGGTGATTTGGGCTTTCCAAGGAGGAGCCTTCAAACATGACATCTTTCAGCCTAATAAAGAAAAAAAAATTATAAGCTGAAGATGCTAAAACCTATGCTATATGTGACATACATATATACATATTTTGGAGTGATGCGAATTGGAGGGAATAACAACAACAAAAAGAACTTTCTGAAATGGTGGACTTCTGCTTGAAACAGTAAACTTCTGCATCGAATTGATTGCCATTGTTGGAGTACCCAGGCTGTATCCTGGAGACCAGTAGAGGAGGATCAAGACAGGACATGGTGATTACTGGACCTCATTTGGTGGCCATGGGAAGGGAAAACCCCAGTATGGAGCATGAGGGCAGAACTGATGGTTGTTTGAGCTTGCCAAGGAGGAGGCTTCAAACATGACATCTTTCAGCTTAAATAAAAAAATGTAAAGAAAAAAAGAAATGAATCACTAAGCAGATGTGAAATGATATATGTGGCATGCATATACGCATATTTTGGTGTGATCCAGACTGGAAGGGTCCCGTTGCATAATTCTAAATTCAGTTTAATTTGCTAGATAGTGTAGACTACCCTAAACCCTCAAGATCACCCTTCTAAGCCTCAAAAAAAATTGTGCCCAAGATAGTCCCAAGTGATATCGTCCAGATTCTTTTGTTTCCCACTCCTTCATCTCTCAATGAAAAAATACACAGTTCTCACTGCGTAAGGAGTAAGAATAAAATGTGAACATTACAGTATCTTTGAGAACACTGGAGTCTTTCACAGTTCTTGGTGAGCTTGGCTTGAGGGACTAGGGTTTTGGGAATCTCAATGGCCAGCAATCAGCAATAAGCCACTGGCTTTTGGGTTCTGTCTCCTGAATTCAAAGAATAACATTCATGGACCACAGAGGCTCTGTTTTAAAACAAATCTGTTATGGATTCACAGATGTTCACAGGAGAGAGAGAGAGAGAGAGAGAGAGAGAGAGAGAGAGAGAGAGAGAGAGAGAGAGAGAGAGAGAGAGAGAGAATGAGAATATCCCAGGAAATGGAGAATCACCAGGCTGCTAGTGTTCTGGGTGCTTTTTTAAAAACTTACGGAAGATACTGGGAAGAGGAATTGGGAGGGGTGTGAGCTGGTCTGCCCCGCTTTCCCAGCCATGGTGTGCAGGTGCCTCCTATTAATTTCAGTTGTGTAACTCGTGTAGGCTCTAAGTGAGCTGCTCATTATGGAGATAAACAAACAGGAATCAGAATTCTCTTCTAGCATCCTCGTCATTCTTGTAACTGCTGGTTTGGAGACCCTGTCTGATCTCACCAGTTTCTATGCCCTGT
Source organism: Rhizomys pruinosus (assembly GCA_009823505.1). Lineage (NCBI taxonomy): Eukaryota > Metazoa > Chordata > Mammalia > Rodentia > Spalacidae > Rhizomys > Rhizomys pruinosus. The sequence goes on from VZQC01009942.1 coordinate 250,758, forward strand.
TCTCCTCATTAGAAAGTTTATTCTAGAGACAGAATGAGTGACCATGGCCTAAGAATTCACATTCTGGTTGCTCCAAATGTTATGTTACTAATGAGAACAGAGATAGAAACTGGTCAGGTAGGGGCAAGGATCCAGAATAGCCAGTTCTAGAACGTCCTTGCCAAGGGTCATGAATTCCAGAAGAGAGTTCTGTCTCCTAGTTTCTTGTACCTCTTAACCTTGCTTAGAAGCTATACAAGAGAATTCATGAAACTGAGAAGAGGAATCTGGACATTCATGGTTAGGCCACTGTTTCTGTGGCCTCTCTAAAAAATCACCTCTGTGGTCCTGAAATTTCATTCTTCAAATATAGAAGACAGGAAGTCAGGAACTCAGAGGCCACTAACTGAGTAGAGGCAGAAATAGATGAAAAAAGCCAAAAAAATGTTTTTTGTTTTAAGGAAAGGAAAATGGAAGTAACTGTTGTACAGGTTAACATTAGGAGCCTGTGGGAAGAGTCTGCATTGTCTTGATTTTCTGCACTGCTGGGCTGTTGTTTCCTGTGTGAGACAGTAACTGCTGCAAATGGCAAATAACCAAAGTTCTCATAGGTCCCTGATGACTCTGTTGCCCAGACACCTTGATCAAGAAATCCCTGACCTGAGAGAGAGCAAAGCTCTGGTTCTCTCTAAGTGCTTTCCTTCTAGTATGTGCTTTTAGGAAGAAGGGCTGCAATATGTTTCTCTTCCTATTTCCTATCAGAGACTACCCAGTTAATCCAAAAGGTATGACAGAGCAATATAAGCATTTCTTTCCTATGATCTACCAGCTTTTCCATTTCTTATAATGCCATTAATCATGAATAATATTACCTTATTCTTGCATACATTGATTCAAACAAAAATTGGTATTTTTTTCATCAAATACCCAAGTGTCCAAACCATATCAAATGTTTTAGGGAGACAAAGATGGATGAATTTCAATATGAATTGTTAAAATACATATGTGATCTAAGGCTGCTCATAGAAATTCAAAGAAGGCTTTACTTGATTATTATTTTATAGTATAGTATAGTATATCAATAAATTAGCAGGATTTGAGCACTTATCCCTTTCACTTATTCTATTCCCCTTCACAAATAGTCCTTCTGCACAGTAGAAGACTGCAATTTGATCCCTTCTTCACCTGACACCACCCTGTATGAAAATCAGTGCAAAGTAGATAAAGGCCTTAATGTAAGACCAGAAACTTTAAAACTCCAAGTAGAAAATATAGAGGAAATATGGTAAGACATAGGTATATTAATGACTTCATGAATATGACTCAAATAACTCAGAATAAGAAAAAAATGAAAAATAATAATGCTCTAAATTAAAAAGTTACTGCACAGCAAACAAAATATCACTAGAGTGAAAAGACATTCTAAAGAATAGGAAAAAATACCTGGTCAGTTATTAATGTGATGGGTGATTCCTACCAAGAATACATATGCATTTGATGCTTCGGTCATTTTTGTTTTTCATGACTTATCCAGTCTTGACTTGTCATATTCCTTCTCTCTCCAGCTTGCATTTAGTCATCTCTTATGTCTTTGAAAAGTAAACAGTACCAGGAAAACAAAGTAATTTAGAAAGATAAAGTATATAATTCATATAAATATGAATAAACTATATAATATCTACAAATACATAATTTGATACTTATTTGTTAAGCAGTTATAAATCTCAGTACCGTGATTAGGGAGCTCCTCAGTGGAGCACTAGCTGCTTTTGTAGAGGACCCAGGCTTGGGTCCCAATACCAGTATATCAAATAATAACCTTTCCAGTTCCAGGGGATCATATATGTTATGATCCTATATGTTAACCTGTAGAATACTCATCCATATAAAATAACATAGATAAAATATAAAAAGAAAGAAATATTCCAGTAATGGGGGTGTATATAAAAGATTGTTGGAATGTCTGACATTTGTACTTAAAATTATAATTTCTGCTCTGATTACTATAGCCAATAAAAAATAACAGTATTCAAACCCCACCATTCTTTGCCCAAAGCAAGCCTATTCCACATAGAGAATATATTTTATCTTTGCCTTGCATTCACTAATCTTAGCATGAATGACTTTATTAATCTTATTTGAATGGCTTATATTTCATAAAACAACAAAATATATGTATGAAATATTTGAACTTAATAACAAAACATAAATATCTCATAAGAGAGAGAAAGCCTGATTAATCAGTGCCACATTTACTCTGAGGGTATGTTTCCTTTATTATCTTATTTTAATGAATTAATTTGGATTAATTACTTTGAATAATATAACAGCTACTTGTTTTTAAACCTCCTACCTAGATGAATAAATTATTCAATGGGAAAGGCACTTTGATTTACTTCCTAAATTGATTGATTTAGAAAATATTTTCAATCACAAACTTAAAAAGTATAAGATCACGGAGCTGGAGAGATAGCCTAGCAGTGAAGAGAGCCGACTGCTCTTACAGAGGACCCGGGTTCGGTCCCCAGCACCCACATGGCAGCCGAGAACCTTCTGAAACTCCAATTTCAGGAGAACTCCAGTTCCAGGGGAATCTGACACCCTCTTCTGGCCACCGTGGCATTGCACGACACGGGTGCACAAACCTGCATGCAGACACATACAGAAAGAAATAAAAAAATTAAAAAAAAAAACTTTTTTTAAAGTATAAGATCACTTATAAAGAAAAAGACACCAACCTTCTCTATCTGAAACAAGTATATCAGCTAATCTTGTTCCTCTGAAATGGATTTTAAGCCTATATCTATGTTGGATCGCAAAAGAAATTAAACTTGCAACTTTAAGTATTAAACATAACCCTAGCAAACAAGTTAATTTTTCTGTATCATGTTCATGATATTTGAATTTTGAAAAACACCATTTCATAATACCCCATTTCACATAACACTCAATATTTCACCTTGAATGCATTTTAATCTACACATGAAAGCTGTATGTGAATTGCATCACACAATGTAAAAATTTAGCAATGTGGAAAATAAGAACTTGTATTTTTTTCTCCTTTTTAAAGGAGATGCTGATTAAAGTTTACAAATAGTTATAGAGGTAAATTTTAGCAACTGATGATGGTAGTGGTGAGAGCTGAGAAGACTTGGAAAGTAATTTTGGACATCATTCTCAAAAGCCTTACATTGAAAAGACTGAAATAGGGTAAAATTTATTCCATTAGAAACAAGAACTTTAAAAGGCAGTTAAAGCTAAAAAGTAAATAATCTGTTCCTTGCTTTTAAGAGAACTGCAAAATAGTGAGCAGATTAGAAAAAAGAGCAGTGACACAGGAAGACTGGCTAGGAGCCGAGGCAATGTGTTATATCCTTGAATGAAGAGTTTGATGAAGAGGATTAGAGGAGGTAAGCTTTGAGACAAGTCACAGCTTCACACAGAGTGACAAGGTGAAAAAGGATGCCTAGTGAAGCACAGTTTTAAAACTCATGTCAACTCTTTCTTGTCCATATGTGGAAATATATGGAACTTTGGATCATATTTTCCTTGAGAGCTTACATAGAGTTACTAGGCAGACTTTTTTTTTTCAGAAACTTTCTATATGACAATTTACTTGGCTTATCTAAATTATTTTCTTTTTTTTTTTTTTTGGTCTTTTCGAGACAGGGTCTCCTTGTAGCCCCAGCTGTCCTGGAACTCGCTCTGTAGACCAGGCTGGCCTTGAACTCACAAAGATCCGCCTGCTTCTGCCTCCCAAGTGCTAAGATTGAAGGCATGTGCCACCATGCCCGACCAATTATCTAAATAGTATAAAAAAAAATATTTAAATACAATTATGAAGAATCCAGAAAGAATAAGTTAGAGACTGCAAAATGGCTCATAGAACACATATAAAAGGTGGAAAGAACCAACCACAAAGTTGTCCACTGACTCCACAGGGACACGTGTATATATATATTATATATATAGTATTATATATAGTAGTATATATATATTATAATTATCATAGGATAATTTTCATATAGTATTATATAATTATATAAATATATTTAATATTATATAATAATTATTATGGTGAATTTAAAAGGAATTAAGTATTTACATTATCAAAATATTACAAAAAATGATGGGCGTGGTGGCACACGCTTTTAATCCCAGAACTTGGGAGGCAGAGGTAGGTGGATCTTTGTGAGTTCAAGGCCAGCCTGGTCTACAGAGTGAGTTCCAGGACAGCTGAGGCTCAGCTGTCTCAAAAGGAGCAAATATATATATATTACAAATTATCTTATGGTGCTATATGAAGAAAAACAAGTGCCCCAAATAGAATTCACAATAATTTGATGACTGGAGATGTGTACCTGAACTTTTAAATGAATTAGAATTGAAAGGTCTGAATTGACTGGTTCTTTAAGACTCTAGTGAAGACCACAATGCTTCAGGACTTGCAACTCTGCCCTGCCTGTGTGATTCTACAAAGAACAACTATCATGATGATATGGACAAACAGAGCTACAAACAAGGGGCATGAGCCTAGCCACCTGCCACCTGTGCTGGGACCCTGGCCAGCAATGTCATGACTTCAGAGGTTATAGCTACAGAGAGTTCTCCAAAAGGCAGATTAAGAACAGTGAAAAATCTTTTTTTTTTCCATTGGGTGTCAAAAGTGTATTTACTAAGGGTTGCTTTAGAATAATCTTTTTTATTCTTTGTATCATTCTAGGAAAGGAAAGCTGTGAAGAATATAAATATAAATAGCAGAAATGGTATTAACAGCAGTGGAAGAACCCTGTGGATTGTAAGAGAAGTGGAGTGACCAAGTAAATAAGATGGGATGATGATATTTGAATTTCGAAGGAATTGTTTTACCTATGAAAAAGTATGTTTTGTGCATGTTCATGAAGGAAAATAAGATTTTTTTTTAATTTCCGTATGTGTATGAATACATTGTCTGCATGCAAGTCTGTGCACCCGTGACGTGCAACGCCGCGGAGGTCAGAAGAGGGTGTCGGACTCCCCTGGAACTGGAGTTCTCCTGGAATTGGAGTTTCAGACAGCTCTCGGCTGCCATGTGGGTGCTGGGGATCGAACCCAGGTCCTCTGCAAGAGCGGTCGGCGCTCTTAACCGCTAGGCCATCTCTCCAGCCCCAGGAAAATAAGATTTTTTTAAGGACAGGCTAGGAAAGAAGATAGATACTAAGAACAAGATGGATGATAAACTGTTAGAACAAAGAGGTAATGAAAGGAATGGCAGGTTTGAGAGAAGACAAAAATGAAGTTAAATAGTTTTGGCTTTAAAGGGACTTCAGACTGTTTCAGTGGCTTAAGGCACATTTATGTCTACATAAATTAACTCATTTATTTTTTATGACAACAAGAGACAATTACTATACCCAGGTTGTTAACAGTAAAAACCCAGGTGAAAGAGGAGTGATCAGACTTTTAACTCTGTTAGGTAAAGGCAACATGCAAGGAAGCTGAATTCTACTTGACATAGCCAAGGCTGTGGGCTCTATGGCTATTGATGAGCACAGGTGGACTTCAGACAGAGTCTTAGACTCCAACCTCGTTGTTTGTTTGTTTCTGTTGGGTTGTGTTTGTTTTGACACGGGGTCTCCCTCTAGCCCCAGCTGTCCTAGAACTAACCATGTAGACCAGACTGGCCTTGATACACAGGTATTCACCTGCCTCTGCCCCCTAAATGCTGGTGTTAAAGACATGTACCACAAAATTTGGTTCAAAGCTCAATTTTATCAATCCCAAGCTAAGAGAAGACAAATGTATCCTTTAATTTGGCTAAGACTAAGTGTTCTTTCATAAATTTAAACATCTGAGTTCTCATTTTGAGAATTCTGATATGACTTTATAATGTAATACTTTAAATTCCTACTGTCCCTAGGATAAATTACCACAAAGATGCTAATACATAAAAGCACATATGGGTGCCCTTATATTTAGAGAGGTCAAGAGTCTGAAAACAACATATCATCCCTATCATCCAGTGCCTTAAGGGGAGAATTCATTAGCCTTGCCTTTTCAGTCTTGCAACCACTTACATGTCTGTGTTCAACTCACTTCTTCAATCTTCAAAGAATATCCCTTCAAGCTCTCTTTCTATTGGCACAACTTTGCTAGTCTTCACCCTGCTGAAACCCTCTGATAAAGTCTGATAGGGATTTTTGTGTCCACAAAGTTATTGCAGGATAGTTTTTCACATCTTAAGATACTTGATCATATCTATTGTGAAAGTTATCACATCTGCAGGTTCTGGAAATCAGTACTTGGATGTATTTGAGAACTGAGATGTGAGATTACTTAGACTTCACAATTTAGGCAGTGTATTAGTCACTCTTCTGTTGCTGTGATAAAACCACCATGAGCAAGGGAACTTATAAAAGGAAGAGTTTATTTGAGCTTAACGATTGACTGTTCCAGGGAATCAGAGTCCATTGTGGCAGGAAGCATGGTGGCAAGGGCTGGAGCAGTGAGCCAAGGGTCACATCTCATAATGAGCACAAGAAGCAGAGAGAGATACTGGAGACCGCAAGGCTTGTTAAACTCACTAAGCCTGCCCCCAATGAGGTACTTCCTCCAGCATGGACACACCTTCTAAGACCTCCAATAACAGTGCCACCAACTGGAGACAAAATGTCTGAATACTTAAGCCCATGGGGGGACACTCTCATTCAAACCACCAAATTCCACTCCCTGGCCCCCATAGGCCATATAAAATGCAAAATACATTTATTCCAACCTTAAAAGTCCCCATAGTCTTTACCAGTCTGAATTCTATTCAAAAGTCTATTGACCAAAATCTCTTCTGAGACGCAGGCCAATCTCTTAACTGTAAGCTCCTGTAAAATCAAAAGGCAGATTACATACTCCCAAAATACAGTGGAACTGAATACACATTCCCATTCCAAAAGGGAGGAATGGAGGCATAGTGAGGAAATATAGGACCAAAACAAGACCAAAAACCAGCAGGGCAAACACCAAGTACATTAGCTCTGTGTGAAACTTCTATTAATTTACTTACAAAGGGCTTAGATGGCTCAGCTCTTCCAGCTTTGCTTGCAGCATACATCTCTTCCTTAGGTGGGTACCACTCCCTGTATGCAGCTCTCCTTGGCAAATATCTCACAGGTCTGGCATCTCGAATGTCTTCTTGGGGTCTCCACTGCCAACCAGACTTCACATTCACGGCTTCACACAATGGCCTATCAGGCCCTTCTTTATTAAGGGACACCCCTGCTGTACTCTGCCTGGCCTCTGTGGCTCTCTGAAACCGAGGAGGAAGAACTGATGACCCCTTCACTCTTGCATCCTTAGTGCCTCTAAAGCCAGCACCACGTGAATGAAATTGCCAAGTTTGGCTGCAAGTTTGGGATGGACTCTGTCCTACTTTAACCACATTTGCAAATTTTCTCTGCCGTGGACTTATTGGAGCAGAAAACCCTTTCAGTATTTTCCTTTCAAAAGTTGGAGGATTAGCTGGGTGTGGTCTTGCCCTGAAGGTACTATTTCTGTTGTTTTCTCGAGGCCCCTCCTTAATCACAATTTTTCCATTGTTTACTTGTAAATATCTAGGCCTCTTCTTAATAACTTTAATCTCCTTATGAAAGGGAGCCTCTCCTTCACATGGCTTGGCTACACCTTTAATCTTCCTAGTGCACTTTTCAGATCAAAACTGTACATTCTGCGTTTCATTCTGCCCCATTTGCTCTTTTTCACTGTAGATCTGCACAATATTCACCATTAATAGCCACGCCACCATTTCTACGTTAGGCTGTCTGGAAATATCCTCCACCAAAGACATTAGTTCATTGCTTTTCAACTTAGCATCAGGCAAGCATTTGGGCTGTGGGCAAACTGCTGCCAGACTCTTTATCAAAATATCCCAGTTGCTGCCTAAGTCTTTATTTTCCTCTGGAATTACATTTTTTGCAGCAATGCTTTCTTCCAGGCTTCTAATAAAATGGCCTCTTAAGCTCTGCTTACAGTACTCAACAGCTTTTCTAGGCCAAAGTTTCAAAGTCTTCCACGTTTCTCCAAACATCCACATGGTCAGGTTCTTCACAGCCAACAGCCCACTCTCTGGTACCAAATAATTGTATTAGTCACTTTCTGTTGCTGTGATAAAACCACCATGAGTAAGGGAACTTAGCTTATTTGAGCTTATGATTGATGTTTCCAGGGAATCAGAGTCCATTGTGGCAGGAAGCATGGTGGCTGGGCTGGAGCAGCAAGCAGCAAGGTTCATATCTCACAATGAGCACAGGAAGCAGAGAGAGGAAGACTGGAGACAGCAAGGCTTGTTAAACTCACTAAGCCCACCCCCAATGATGTACCTCCTCCAGCATGGCCACACCGTCTAAGACCTCCAAGAACAGTGCCACCAATTGAGACAAAATGTCTGAATACTTAAAGCCTTTGGGGGGCACTCTTATTCAAGCCACCACAGGCAGGAAACTTAATATGGGACTGGGAAAATGGCTCAGGGTATAAGAACACTTACAATGCAAATGTGAGAGATGATTTTAATCCCTGACACTCAGTTAAAACGCTGGACCAGGCTGCTTGTGCTTGTTCCTCCACCATTGGAGAAAAGTGTAGGCAGATCCTAGGAGCTCAGTAGCAGCCAGCTTACCATAGGGAAGATTCCATGCCCAAACTGTATACCAAGGGAATAAAATGTAGAATGATGTAGGAATAAACCACTCATCCTTAATGGTCCCTACATATACTAACTTAGGCATGTATACATGCAAATTCACAGCCATGCACCACATATATGTGTACAATACACATACAACATATAGCACATTTTATACAAAGAAATAATAATGTCAGCATTAAAACCAGCAATAACAGTGTCTCTTGATTATAAATTATCTATGCACAGCCTTTGAGGAAAGTTGGAAAGCACTCAACTTTCAATGCATAAATAAATTATAGCTATTATCATCGCTATGAACATTATTAGTCTTTTCTATGAAGAGAATTAACATGCATGATTCTGAGAGTATCCTTTCAAATGCACTGCCAAATAAATTTCTCACTTCTGAAACATGACCTTTCTAACTTTCCTCTTATAAAAACACTGGGCACAACACATAATTGCAGTTTCATACTCTATCCTTCAATTCCAAATCAATTACAGCTATAGCATTCCAATTATTTCAGGGGCCAAATGAACAAGTATTACTTTCTAGTAAGCCTTCTCTGATAAACCAACCCCTTCAAAGTCCTTCCATCTTTTGTGTCATTTTTCCTGTAGGCAATTATTCCTCTATAAAAATTGTGAAACAAAATCAAAGGTCAGTGTAAAATATACAGGAATCAAAGTTAAAGTTAATAAAGATGTAAACAATACCCACTTAATGAACCTTCAGTACTCATTTGGAAACATTTCCCAGACGCAATCATTATTCTGAATTTTGGTTTCATTATTTCTTTGATTATTTTAGGAAATTTTAATGAAACTTGTCTGTGAGTTTTTTTTTATATTTACAGATAGCTACAGACATAGTACAGACACTTCCATGTACCCCTCACCATTTTCTGTTTTATTTGCACAATATGCTCTGTTTACCACAGTTAAGGAGTGAATCTTGGCACATTTTGAACTAGATCTCTTGTTTTATTTGAGTAACTTTATATCACTTCACTTCCTGTGATTACACTGCAATAGTGGGTTTTGCAGAAGACAAGCAGGGAGGTGACATTCTAAGTGCACTGTACTCAGGATGCAGGCTGTCACCCTGGCTTGTCCCTATTGCCTGTCCAAGTCAGTAGTTGTCAAATTTGTCTATAATAGTTACCTCCAAAACTAGTTACCTTAAAACTAGCAGCTGCAAAATACACACACACACATCACACAAACACACATCACATCTCTCTCTCTTCTCTCTCTCTCTCTCTCTCTCTCTCTCTCACACACACACACACACACACACATACACACACATTTATTAGGATTGAGAAGTTAAAAATCCATCTTTAAAATTTTGATTTTTTTTTATACTAAGTCTGATTATGTTATATGCTACCCTGAGGACCTGGTACTTACTATGTAGCCAGGTTGTCTTTGAACTTGTGGCTGTCCTCCTGCCTCAGTCACTCGAGTTTTGGTATTGTTGGTATGCAGCACTATCTATGCTATGTTGTCTTCCTTTACTTTTTGAGGTCACACCTTACTACAGTGCCTTGGCCAGCTTTGAACTCACAGCAATCTTCTTGCTTTAGCTTCCTGAGTGTTGGATTTCAGGATGAGCCACCACACCCAGCAGCTTAAAATCCACATTCTTTTAATTTTTCCCAGTTTAGAAGTTTAAATTTGGAAATTAAGCAAATATCTCTCTTTTGTAAGTCTTTAAAATGACAGTTTCATGTGGACATAGAATTTTTTAAAGGAGAGTGTTTACATGTTTCATATTATGATTATTATTCATATATAATATAATGTATAACATCAATTTTATGTTGCATACATTATATACATGGATTGATCCTGTTAGCACACAGCACTTTGACTTTTATTTTAACAAATGGTTAGAGTATGTTATCACCAAAATAATCAAGTTACAGGCTATTTTTATGATCTCAAATATCTCACTTCCCCAAGGCCCCTGAGATATTTGGTTATAAACTAACCAATCCGTGGATCTGAAGTAGCTGGAAAATATTGATTTATTTTGTATACCTAGAGTTTTGTTTTTCTTTCTGAAATGTCACATAAATTAAATGATAATGTGTAGATTTCTGAATCTTTCTCACTTACTATGAAGGAACTGAACTCTATCCAATGTATTGCTTATGTGGTCATTCTTTTTTGTATCCAGCTGAATTATTCATTCCTTTTATTGGCATATGCTAATCTCTTTTTACTAGTACAGGGGATTGTTTGGGTTTATGAAAAATAAGCAGTAGAAGACTAAAACTGCTTATGAATGCATACATATGATTTTTTTCAATTGTCCCGGCTGAAAATTTTCTGGAATATATTTTGATCTTATTTAGATCTTCTCTGTGCACCCCCTTTCTAACCTCCCACCAAATTTCTTTACTTATATCTGTCTATCATATATCTATCATATATCTATCTACCTATATCTATAATTATATATATATATAGAGAGAGAGAGAGAGAGACAGAGACAGAGACAGAGAGACAGAGAGACACAGAGAGAGACAGAGAGAGATGTGTGAGTATAGAGTCAGGTTTGTGTCCCATTTGGTTTTCATCCACTGAAGCCTGGTCAAGCTACTAAGACTCTTTCCCTTAAACCTGACTGAATCTTAGTTTCTCAGAATTCATCCATTATGGATAGTTCCTCGGGTAGGGTTGGAGTTTCTTACTTCCTCACATCTACCCTGGGATTTTTGTTGGCGTCAGCTTGTATGGACTTGTGCATGTTGCACCATTGCTATGAGATCACATGTGTCTAGAAAACATTTCCTTGTTATCATCTCCTATGGCTCTTACACTCTTTCTGCCCCTCATTATCAATGATTGCTGAGCTTGGGCTCAGAATTTTGGTAGAGATGTCTTATTAAAGGATAAGCAGTCTTATTCTCTGCACATTGGCTAGTTATGGTTCTCTGTGTTAATCACCATCACTGTGTACAGATGCTTCTCTGCTGAGAGTTGAGAGATATGTTACTCTATGGATATAACAATAAGTCATTAGAAATCTGTTTAATACTCTATTTAACATAATGGTTGTATGTTTTCTTCCATGACTTCTGAACTATCTAGCCTCAGGTTCTTAAGGTTGATATCAATGTTAGATATGTGCTCCATCCTATGAAGCAGACCTTAAATTCAATGAGAAACTAGTCTCTTAGCCCTGTAATGGTCAGGCCAGTGGAACACCAATGAACATATCTTTTCATGCCAGTTGTAGCAGTCTATAAAATTTACAGATAAGTAAGGTTCATGGTAAATTTCCTCTTCAGGTGCCTTGTAGAGAACCTGCCAGCACTGTGATTCTAGGAAGAAAAGATGGGGATTTGAAGGCAGCACCAGCTTGATTTCTACTTGTTTGTACTAAAGTTCATGTATGTAATGTCTTCAAAGATATGGTCTTATCATGAAGATTTGGTGAGTAACTAAGAGCAAAGTAAGTGGCCAGTTTAAAAATCTATACAGTAATATAGTCTGGATCCTCATCTGATCAACTTGATTGAACATATAAGCCCACCTTCCTGATGGATGGTGGGGCTGTGGGGGTTTGGGCACAACAGCCTGCAAATTGGTTTTATATGAGGGATGCTTGTACTCATAAATTATCACTTATTGCTAAAAAATGAAAAAAAAATACTGAGAGAAAGATGCAGGACAGTTATGGCAGAATGCATNATTTCTGCATGTGTATGAATGTACTGTCTGCATGCAAGTCTGTGCACCCGTGTCGTGCAACGCCGCGGAGTTCAGAAGAGAGTCTCGGGTTCCCCTGGAACTGGAGTTCTCCTGGAATTGGAGCTTCAGACGGTTCTCAGCCGCCATGTGGGTGCTGGGGATCGAACCCGAGTCCTCTGTAAGAGCGGTCGGCACTCTTAACCGCTAGGCTATCTCTCTAGGACCTAAGTTTGAATCCCAGCACCAATGTTGGGTAGTTCAATCAGCTGCAACTCCAGCTCCAGAGAATTTGATGCCCTCTTCTGGCTTCTGTGGGCACTGCACTCTAAACTCCTGTGGTGTGTGTGTGTGTGTGTGTGTGTGTGTGTGTGTGTGTGTGTGTGTGTACATATAAATATACCTATATTTCAACATAATAAAGCTATGTTTATTAGAAAGATATATCCAACATAGCCAAGCATAGTGGTGCACGTCTTTAATCCTAGCACTCAGGAGGCAGAGGCAGGCAGATCTCTATGAGTTCAAGGCCAGCCTGGTCTACAGAGTGAGCTCCAGGCCATCTGGGACTATAGGGAGACCCCGTCTCAAAAATACCAAAATAAAAAGAAAAAAAGAAAGCTATAGCCAACATTCCACTAAAGGGAGAACATGAGGGCTTTTCCAGTAAATTTTAGAATCAGATGAAGTACTCACTATCAACGTTCCTAATTAATATAGTGCTCAAAATCTTAATTAGCCAAATTAAGCAAGAGAATGAAAAGAAAGGGATAAAGATATGAAAGGAAGTGTTAAAATTTCTCTATTTTCAGATAAAATGGCCTTATACTTAAAGGATCCTAAAGACTCTACAAGAAATCTCTTCAATCTGATAATTACTTTCAGCAAAGAGCAGGACAAAGAGTCAACATGCAAAATTAAGTAGCTTTTACATAGTCTCTTTGTGATCTTTCCAAGCAAGAAATTGTGAAAACATTTTTAAAAATCACAAAAAATACCTGTAGATAAACTTAGCCAAGGAGAAAAAAACCTCTACAATGGAAAATTTAAAGCATCAAAAACTAACCTGAATATCATACTACATGATAGTCTCTTCCATGTTTATGGATTGGCCAAATTAATATTGGGAAGATTTTTTCAAATTTTAAATGATAGGTTAATTTAAATTTTTTTTTTCAAATTTAAATGGTAGGTTAATTCTAGAAGCTGTTAAAGGATTCACATTATAAGAGCACAGTTGCTTTCAGATAATGAGGAATATAACATTAATGTCATCAGTTTGCCTTACAATTAGGTACTTGGTGCTAGCATCCACACATGCGGGATATGATTTGTCATTTGTTTTTCTGAGACTGTGATACTACTTCACCTAACATAATATCTTCTAGTTCCATCCATTTACCTGAAAATTTCATGATGTTATCTTTCTTTACTGCGGCATAGAACTCCATTGTGTAGATATATGACATTTTCTCTATGGTTGAGGTTGGTTGAGGGGCACTTGGGTTGATTTCAGCTCTTGGCTATTGTGAAGAGAGCTACAATAAACATGGATTTGCATGTATCTTTGCAGTAGGAAGAGTCTGGTGGGTATATATGCAGCAGTGGTATGGGTGGGTCAGGTGGTAAGCTCATTATGAGTCTTTTAAAGTTTCTCCACACTGCTTTCCATAGTAGTTTGCATTTTTATCTATTTTTTTTCTGTCTTTTCGTGTCAGGGTCTCCCTGTAGCCCCAGCTGTCCTGAACTCATTCCGTAGGCCAGGCTGGCCTTGAACTCACAAATGTCTGCCTGCCTCTGCCTCCCGAGTCCTAGGATTAAAGGCATGAGCCGCCATACCTGGCTTTGTACCTTTAACAGCAAGATTTTCTTCTCACTCCATTGTCTTCGGGATTCACAGAACTTGGAAAATCATTGCAAGTGAAAGTGTCAGTACTTTCTATAGAACATCTTTTTCTTCTTGGTGCCATGAAGAAGTGATGAAGTTTTACTACCATTTGTTTCATTTTAGAATTTTACAAAAATATTATAATCCTCAACTCTCATCATGTAACACACAGAATCTTCCTCATGTAACACACAGAAGGCCACAACTGGCCAAAGTGTAGATAATAAGAGACTGCAGACAGCGGGTCCCTGATTAGGACTCTTATATTAAACCTCAACTACCCAGGGCTCAGGGACGATTGAAGAATAGAGAACAGGAATATTGTAAGATCCAGGGTTGGTGTATAACTCTAAGGAAAGATTTCCAGGATCTTAGGAAATTGCTCATATGAACTTACATTATTAGTGACAGCATACACAAGACCCATGTGAACTCAGACAAAAACCCAGCATAGAAATTGCCAAACCAGCAGGAGTCCCAACTCCCTCATGAGAAGTAACTGATAGCTGACCACTGCTGGATGAAGGAGAATTGGACTTTTTTAATGGAGTGACAATAGGCTGACCAGGCTGCAGTGGATGAACTGACACTTGGGTACATAAGCTCTATCAGTAGACCTTAACATATATGACAGAATGCATGAAATATTGTGGACAGAGTATTTAGGGTGTACAGATAGATAAAGTGGTCTAAATATGATTAAGATGTATAAAATCCAGGAAATTTTTGAGATCTTGAAACTAACAATGGGAGGAGAATTTTATGTTCCCACAGGTAAAAATCACCAATCTAAATGCCTGAAAACGTACAACTTATGGCTGTGCAGGATGGACTGGGAAATGCCAGCAGAGAGGCTGACCCATCTGAACATTAGAGAAAGAGGAACCTCAGACTGCCTGAGTCACAGACACTGAGCATCTCTCTGAATACCATTGGGGTTAACTGTTTATAATGGGCCCTAACGAAGTTTACCTTCCAGATACTGAGAAACCTTCCTATCTCTCCCCTTTATAGGAAAAAGAAAAACATGATGGTAATGAAATCATTCCCTAACTGTAAATTAGAGCCAATTGTTATAGTGGTAATTTCTTATAAAACAGGTATAACTACCCTTTTTTAATTGGCTGATAGGCATAGAAACTGTGAAAGGATAATTCTCTATCTAGAGCCAAATTCAACAGTAAAGTGTTTACAAGCTGTGTAATTAAGCAAAATATATTACTACAGGAAAGCACTGACATCAGCAATGAATTATTCTGCCTAGAAGATGTTGGCTAGGGGATTCAACCCCCACCCCCAATTACAAAGGCCTTTTGCCTATAAGTGGGATATATGCAAGAGAAAGGCAGTAAGTCCCTGTTGTCGAAGACCTGGTGTGAGCATGAAAAAATGTTATGAGATGCCACTTGCTAGCATACAACTGGCCTCTGAAATGCCAGAGAGCATTA
>VZQC01009942.1:266489-284922 GCA_009823505.1 Rhizomys pruinosus
ACACACACAGGCTACTACTATGAGATGCCAGGTCCATTTTTCAAACAGCCAGGTTAGACTGTTAAACCAATCATAATTTTACTGTAAAGCCATATTTTAGTCCTGAAGAAAAATGTACTCAGCTATATAATATAATGGTATTGGAAAGGTAATTCACCTGGTAGTTGATACAGATCGTAAGAATGCTTCTTATTGTGGTGTCTGTGGACAACTTGTACTAAAGGTTGTGAGAACTGCCATTCTTCATTGGTTTTGGCTTTGGCTTTGGTTTTGCTGTGTGTACATGTGCCTCCTCGGCACTGGAGTTAGAGCGCGCACACCAGGTCTTTTGACATGGGTGCTGGGGAATCTAACTCGGGTCCTCATACTTGTGTGGCACTTTAGCAATTGAGCTGCCTCCTGAGCCTGTAAACTGCCATTCATGAGTCCTACGCCACACACTGCACATCTTCAGAGCACTCAGGTGTGTGCCTTGTACCCCACAGAGGTGCAAGCCGGCCCTGGGAAAAACAAGAGCTGAAGCAGTGATCTAGATGGCTGCTGTGTTTTGTCCTCCCCAGCCCCACTGTCATTGGAGGGTGCCCTTCAGGAACATTCTGTCCACTCTGAGCTGCTGCCCATATGGACCACACATCTTAGACCATGCATCTTTGTGCCTTGTGCGTGTTATTAGCCTCTCCCAACCCCGCTCTAAAATTGAAGATAGCTCGAGGATCACCAATGAAATGACATTTAAAGTGATTGGAGCAATGCCTGGCACTTACAGTATCACATGTATATACTTTCTTCTGATTATTTGCCCAGGATTTTTGTTTTATGTTCTATTGTGGTTTTTTTTATTTTATTTATTTTTTGTATGTGTACAAATGTACTGTCTGCATGTAGGTCTGTGCACCCGTGTTGTGCAATGCCACGGGGGTCAGAAGAGGGTCTTGGATTCCCCTGGAACTGGAGTTCTCCTGGAATTGGAGTTACAGACGGTTCTTAGCTGCCATGTGGGTGCTGGGGATCGAACCCGGGTGCTCTTAACCACTAGGCTATCTCTCCAGCCCTGTTCTATTGTGTTTTAAAATATTTTTTTACATTTATCATGTGTGTGCATACACATGCATGCATGTGGGTGTCAGAGGACAACTTTCAAGAATCGATTCTCTCCTTCCCCTGAGTGCGTTCTGGAGATAGAACTCAGATCATCAGGCTTTGCGGCAAGCACTCCTACCTGCTGAGCCATCTTCTGGCTCTTTGGTTTTTGTTGTTGTTTGTTTGTCTTTTTGAGACATGGTCTCCCTGTAGCCCTAGATGTCCTGGAACTCAGTATTTAGAACAGGCTGGCCTTGAACTCACAGAGATCCACCTGCCTCTGCCTCCCAAGTGCTTGGATTACAGGCGTGTGCCAACAAGCCTTGGCTCCATTATTGTCTTTTATCTAGACTTCCTTTGGAATATTCTCACTCCTAGAGTTTTTAAAATGTCTATAGTTTATATATTTTTGTCACTACTTTCCTGGGACTGAACATAAGTGGGAATGATAATTTGAGATCTTTAGGAAGACAATTTCAAATAGTGATTTTGAAATACAGTGGTTTGGCTACTTCAGGCTTTAAAATTACTTAAGTGCAGGAATATTGTCAGTAGTTCTCAGAGGAACTTTAAAGATTCTTTTATTGTCTTTCTTACAAGGTTAATTTTGACCAGCTTTATTTGTATGTGGTTGTTGCCTGTTGTGGAGTTCATTGGGGTTTTAGTGGTGGTTTAAATTTTCATCTATTTGGTGATTTTCCAGATTTTGCTTTATATCCCTTAAGCACTTTGGTCATTATATTCTAGCATCTAGGTCAGAAATTATCAAAAGCTACCTCCAAGGTAAATGCCAGTTTCAGTTTGCTTATCATAGGGATTATATTTTATTTTAGTATCTGACTGTGACAAATATAGCTTCTTTCTCTCAACCTAAGCTAATAATTTTAAAAGGCATTTCAAAAAAAATCACTTATTAGTTTGGCATATTTTCATTGAGTACTCTCTTCTCATTTGTCTTCTAATATGCAGATTTTTATATTGAGATATGATCTCAAATCTCATAACTCCTTTAAGTGTAATTGTAAAATATTAAAATACACATATTTATTAAGAAATTTCCTGTATACATTTAACTTTCAAATATTAAACTATATTATTCAAATAAGCTACATCATTCAAATATGAAAATGATTTTAAAAACATATAGTAAAAGGAAAATTATCACGTTGAAAATTGATAGGTTTTTTTTTTTTTTGGTCTTTTCGAGACAGGGTTTCCCTGTAGCCACAGCTGTCCTGGACCTCGCTCTGTAGACCATGCTGGCCTTGAACTGACAAAGATCTGCCTGCCTCTGCCTTCCGAGTGCTAGGATTAAAGGCACGCACCACCACTTCTGGTGAAAATTGGTAGATTTTAACAAGGTTGACTGAAAGGCAACTCATTAATGGTATGACTACCAGAGAATGATAAGCATAAAGGAAAAAAAAAAACAATGCATTTTGACCCAAACATTTCTTGGCATTTAGTCTTAAAGCTGTGTGTCATGTGGGTCTTTATCTGATGAGATGTTCTGAAGACTATAAAAAACAATAGCTTCTAATAAACAAAAAAATGGCAGGGACAGTAATTACAAGATCAATTCTAATTTTCATTATGCTGACCATCATTTAAATTGAAATCATTCACTGAATGCATTGTTAACTGGAGATGATGATATGGAAGGGAATGGAACATTTAGATGATAATCTTTAAATTCAGAAAGCTGCATGGAAATGTAAACTTATTATTAGGATATCTATGATATAAACAGTTCTCCATTTTTCTGCTATGCAAAAAGATCTTTTACAGAGCTTGGCATAGTCAATTTTAAGTAAAATATTGCAGTGAATTTCTCAATTCTAAGCTTAAATGTCAGTAATTACATTAATGACATTATTTTGACTATATAATCTTGAGAAAAAGTATGTTAATGATTTTTTTTCATCAAAGGATAGAAGAAACCAAGGTGCCCTTTACTTTAACAGAAAAGCAAACAGACAGACTATAGAAAATTAATATAATGGAATACTTAGTGACCGATGATAATCCTGATGCACCAAACTACATAAGACACAGAGGAAGCCTGAATATTTCTAAGTGAAAAATCTAGCCTGAAGAGGCTACTTGTATAACTCCAACTACATGAAATAGAGAAAAAGCAAAAGTTTCAATTGAAAATAGGCTACTGATTTTCAAGGGATTCAAGGAGAGAAGACTGAGTATATTAAGCACAGGGGAAGCTGGCTGTGTAGTACTGAACTGATGAGTATATAACACATAGTTTTTCTCAACATTGTAGAACATGGAACACAGAGTGAACATTAATAGACTAATAAAATATGCACAGTGTAAGAATAAGTGTATATGTGTTAATATAAAAATGCATTAGTGTTCACAGAGGTATTTTTCTGTTCTCTGAGAGCAGCTATAAGTGATGAAATCCCATTAGTAATTAGCATACTCAGAACCCAGTTAATAGTTTATTTTGGGGGAATGTGGGTAGGTAGGAAGAGAGAGGGTTTTGATGCAGCCTCCTGAATGCTCAGAGTGGAGGCATGTGCTTCCACTCTTGGACCAATATCTTAATTATTAATTCCATTCTCCAAGAAAATAAAAAAAAAAGTAATAGAGGCTCCAGTAGAAATGGATAAATCTAGAACTTAGGTAGAGAGTATGCAAGAAAAGCCAACAGATTTCTGTACTGCTAGAAAGTAAGGATGTACCCAGAAGGCAGAACATTGAATTGAACAGAGAAGACAAATAAAGCATTCCAAACTGTTTAAGCTGGAACAAGTTAAGCAAAAAGGTGAGCCACATTACATCATGACCAAAGGTATAAAGTAAATATCTTTAAGTTTGTAATGACATACATTTACAAAATTTAAATAAATAGGGAAGTGTAGAGATATTTGGTGTCTTTGGTTAGGTTTGTTCCTGGGTATTTTATTGGTTTTGATGCTATTGTGAGTGGGAAGTTCTCCTTATATTCCTTCTTCAGTTGCTTGTTGTTGGTATAAAGAGTAAGAATTTTTGTAAGTTACTATTGCATCCTACCACTTTACTGAAAGTCTTAATCATTTCTTGGAGTTTTCTGGTTGAGTTTTTAGCATCCCTTAGGTAAACTATCATATTGTCTCCAAAATGGGATAGCTTGACTTCCTCTTTTCCAATTAGTACTTCTTTAATTCCACTTTTTTGTCTTCTTGCCCTAGCAAGTGTTTCATGCACTATATTGAAGAAGAGTGGCAATAGTGGGCAGGCTTGTGTTCCTGCCTTTAAGAGGAATGCTTCTAACTTTTATCCATTTAGGATAATATTGGCTGATGGTTTCTTGTATATGGCTTTGATTGCATTGAGGAATGATCCCTCCAGTCCAATTCCCTTTAGGATTTTAAGAATGAAGGGATGCTGGATTTTGTTGGAGGCTTTGTCTGTATTGATTGAGATGATTGTGTGGAGACTAAAGAAGATATCAGAAGATGGAAAGACTTCCCATGATCATGGATTAGAAGAATTAATATAGTAAACATGTGTGTTCTATCCAAATTAATATACAAATTCAATGCAATCCCAATTAAAAGCTCCATGAGCTTCTTCACAGACCAAGAAAAGAATATGGAAAAACAAAAGACCCTGAATAGCCATAGCAACCCTGAACAGAAAGAACAATTCACGGGAATTACCATACCAGACTTCAAACTATGTTACAGGGCTATAGCCATAAAACCAGTTTGGAATTGACACAAAAACAGACCCATAGATCAGTGGAACAAAAATGAATATCCAAACTTGAGCACATGCAATTTCAGCCACCTCATATTTGACAAAGGTGCCAGGAAGACTCAATGTACGAAAGACAGGATCTAAGCAAATGTTGGAAAAACTGGATCATCACTTGTAGAAGAATAAAACTAAACCTCTATTTCTTGCCCTGTACAAGAATGAACTCCAAATGGGTCGAAGACCTCAACATAAAACCAGAAACTTTGAAGCAATACAAGTTGGCGGGAACAACAACAACAACAACAACAACAAAAGAACTGGGGCAATAAGCCAGGCGTGGTGGTGCATGCCTTTAATCCCAGCACTCAGGAGGCAGAGGCAGGCCGATCTCTGTGAGTTGAAGGCCAGCCTGGTCTACAGAGTGAGCTCCAGGCCAGCTGGGACTTAAAGGGAGACCTGGTCTCAAAAATAAAAAAAAAAAAAAAAAAAAACTGGGGCAAAAACCCTACTGAAACACTGAAGTTCTCCCCAAAACAATAATCCACTACTTTGAAAAAAAACTTTGGAAAGACTCAGAAAAAGATGTAAGATATGTATGGCAGAATGTATGAACTCAGGTGGAGTGGGGGGCATGGAAAGTAAAATAAGTCTAAATTGGACTGAGAAATGATGCATGAAATAGTTTAATAATAAAAATGTATAAAAAGATAGAAAACTATTTTCAAATGAGGGTGAAAACTGATAGATTTAAGTATATACAAACTATTCATGAATAAATCTGAAACACTATGTCAAAATATCATATGACATTTGTACTTTAAGAATAAAGAAAGGTATGGGGAGATGGTTCAGTGGCTAAGAACACTTGTTCTTCCAGAGGATCCAGGTTCCATTCCCAGCACCCACAGCTCATCTAACAACTGTAGCCCCAGTCTTAGGGGATTTTAGGCCTTTCAAGGGCATTGCAGGAATATATTCTGTTCCGGCCTCTTCAGGGCATTGCATGCATATGGTACACTTGCATACAAGCAGACAATGTGCCCTTACACATAAAATAAAATATTAAAAAAGAATATAAGAATTTATCCTCATTGATTAAAATACTAAAACATGGAGATCTTAGTAGTTACACTGGTAAAATCAGTATCAGGAAAACTATATTAATTAAAATCTCTATTAGAAATATATCCATGGTGATTGAAATTCCTATTTACTCAGAAGATAAGACAATGCAATATCTAAGGGCACTAGCGAAACAAGTGGTGGTGCATGCCTTTAATCCTAGCACTTGGGAGGCAGAGGCAGGCAGATCTTTGTGAATTCAATGCCAGCCTGGTCTACAGAGTGAGGTCCAGGACAGCTGGGGCTACAGGGAGACCCTGTCTCAAAAAGACCAAAAAAATAAAAAAAGAAAAAAGAAAAGGAAAAACATTTTAATATATCATCAGGGAGAGAGAACAAAATTATAAAGCACAAGTCATCAAGGTTTACATAGATAAGGATATGTGCAAAAATCAATTATTTTTCATATTACCATTCACTTCACTGTTAGGGTCTCTTCCATGACAGCACTGTTGTAGATAGTAGGGACATATGTGTGAAGCACGCCAAGACCAAATCCTCTCTATAAGAAGCCTTCTTTGGAGAAGTTTGAATTAAAATATCATCAAGATAAGTATGTTTGATAGTTTCTAACAATTGAAAAAGTAAACTATGGTAAGAAACACTAATGAAACATTATTTAGGAATAAACATGCATGACATATACAAAATAATATATATATATATATATAATATATATTATATATATAAATCAGTTAAGAAACTAGATCACGATTGAATATTCTTAGGAATAAACAGTTAAACTGTGGTATATTAAATACAATGAAATTATATGGATAAGTGTATATTGATAATATATAATTAGAAGCATCAACCAATAAAACAAGAAAACTTTTTTTTCATTTTTGTCAATTCTTTGAAACTATCATGCTATGTATTTTTTGATCATATTTACTCATTCTCTAATAACTCCTCCCAAATCCACTACCTCCACTATGTGTCCTCCTATTTTGTTTTTTTTTAAAAACCCATTGTCTCCAATTTATGGTGCTCAAACACTTTTGTATTTGCAGCTATCCAGTGGAGCATGGTTGACCTACTAGGGGTCATACCCATAAAGAAAATTGACTTCCCACTCCCAGTAGCTGTCAACTAGGCATCAGACATCATGCCTATCACCTCTCTCCATGCTGGGATATTGACTGGCTTGAGATTACACTGGTCATGGGCATGCTGTCACAATCTCTGTGAGTTCCTATATGCAACTACCATGTTGAATTAAACAAACACTGTTTTGTTGAAGTAATACAAAATATATTTAGGCTCAATACATCACTTAGCAATGTAATTACATTTATAAAAATTTTATTAAAGACAGTTAATTTCATGATGTCATCTTTCTTTACCATTGCATAGAACTCCACTGTGTAGATGTACCACATTTTCTCTATCCACTCATCAGTTGGGGGCACTTGGGTTGATTCCGACTATTCACTATTGTGAAGAGAGCTGCAATAAACATGGCTGTACATGTATCTCTGGGGTAGGAAGAGTCTGGTGGATATATACCTAGAAGTGGTATGGCTGGGTCAGGTGGTAGGCTCATTTTGAGTCTTTCAAGTGTTCTCCACATTGCTTTCCATGGTGGTTGTACAAGTTTGCATTCCCACCAGCAGTGGATGAGTGTTCCCCTTTCTCCACAACCTCTCCAGCATTTGGTATCATTTGTTTACTTGATCCTAGCCAGCCTTATCAAAGTGAGATGATATCTTAAAGAGGTTTTAATTTGCATTTCCTTAATTATTAAGGACATTGAATATTTTTTAAGATGTTTCTCAGCCATCTCTATTTCCTCATGTGAAGGCTCTGTTCATCTCTTTATCTTTTGAGTGAGTCATTTGTTTTCTTTCTTTGTTTTTTTGAGTAGTTTATATATTCTGGAAGTTAATGCTCTGTCAGATGTTAACACTGAATATTTCCTCACATTCTGTTGGTTTTCTCTTCACTTCTCTGATTGTTTCTTTTGGTGTACAGAAACTTTTGAGTTGAATAATGTCCTACTTGCCAATTGTCGACCTTTTTTCCTGTGCAGCTGCTGCCTGATTTAGAAAGTCTTTCCCTATGTCTATGTCTTGTAAGTTGCTGCCAACTTTTCCTTCTATCACCTTCAGAGTTTTGGGTTTCACATTGAGGTCTTTGAACCATTTTGAGTTTAATTTTGTACAGGGTGAGAGGTTAGGGGTTTAATTTTATTCTTCTACAAGTGGTGATCCAGTTTTGCCAACACCATTTGCTGAAGATGCTGTCTTTCCTCTATTGAGTCTTTTTGGCCCCCTTGTCAAATAAGAGGTGGCTGAAATTGTATATACTCAAGTTTAAACAGTGAAATACTGTGTGGTAAAACTGCATGTATATCTAATATACTCCTTTAAGACTATCTAAAATCCCCAAAATCTTATGATAGAAATTAATTGCTGACTTCAATTTATATCAAAAACTAATTTATGGCTACTGCGAATATAAAACTCTACAAGTGTCTTGAGAAAGCAAGGCGATTTCTTAAGATACAATTCTGTTATTAGGCTACTAAGCATTTTTTAATTTAAAAATTATTTACCACATCAAACCATGCAAATACTTAAGAATAACTTCCAAAAAAGGATAACTTCCCTTGTTATATTTGAACACACTATTGATTATAATGTTCTACTAAAAAGGACCAATTGGTTCATGCTTATAACTACACATCTCTAAGTCTGGACTTAGAGATGTGTAGTTATAAGCATGTTACACCATCATGTAAAATATACATGGAGTTAATTTTATTGATTTATTTTTTTATGTGTATGAATGTACTGCATGTAGGTCTGTGCACTCGTGTTGTGCAATGCCTCAGAGGTCAGAAGAGGGTGTCAGATTCCCCTGGAACTGGAGTTAAAGACAGTTCTCAGCCGCCATGTGGGTGCTGGGGATCGAACCCAGGTCCTTTGCAAGAGCGTTCAGTTCTCTTAACTGCTAGGCCATCTCTCCAGGTTGCTAGTGCCAATTACCTAGTTGTAAGTATTTCTTGTGTATGGCCCTCTGAGCTTTTGTCCAAAGCAGTTGGGAGTAATGCATATTGGAAAGAACAACAACAACAACAACAACAGAAAGGACTGCATCAAAGAACTGACTGAAACAGTGAACTTCTGCTCAAAACAGTCAACTTCCTCATGTAGA
Source organism: Rhizomys pruinosus (assembly GCA_009823505.1). NCBI lineage: Eukaryota > Metazoa > Chordata > Mammalia > Rodentia > Spalacidae > Rhizomys > Rhizomys pruinosus. The sequence goes on from VZQC01009942.1 coordinate 275,553, forward strand.
ATATTGAGAAAAACTGAGAAACAGATGAAAAGCATATTTGGCAGAATGCATGAGCTCTGGTGGGTTGGGAGAATGGGGGGGCACGGGTCCAGATTTGTTCAAAAAATAAAAATAAATTTATGTGAAAAAAAATACATGGAGTTATAAGAATGTTATACCACCATGTAAAATATACAGCAATGAATCTATTGTTTTATTATTATAAAAGATATTTGATTATTGCAGTTTCTCACTTTTTCACTTTACATTTATAAACTTTTAAAATCACATTTATTTATGTATTTACATTTGAATGTGTGTGTGTGTGTGTGAGTGTGTGTGCTCATGTATGAACACATTGTAGGAAATGGGTTTCTCCTTCTACCATGTAAGTCCCAAGAATAAAGCTAATGTTGTCAGGTTTGGCAACAGGTGCATTTACCTACTGATCCATCTTGTTGGCTCCATATTGATAAACTTTTGCATATGGAAATCAGTAATGTCAATATTCTACAATAAAACTGAGAAAATAATACTAAAATGAATAAGTAATTAGTAACTATTTGTAATGAGTACCTTGTTAACTCTGTGAAAGTTTCGAGGATAATATTTATAAAATATAAAATGATTTATGTATTCTTCACATAAATTTCTAAATCACTCTTATTTAAAAGATAATGGCAAAATAACATATTAACTTTATAATTTTATTTTTCCAATTTTGCTTGTGGTAATTTATAAAGATTAGCTTACATTATATTGTAAGGAATATTCTCTCTCTCTCTCTCTCTCTCTCTCTCTCTCTCTCTCTCTCTCTCTCTCTCTTTCTCTCCTCTCTCTGTCATTAAAGTGCCAGCACTCTTATCTCACCTCTCTACAGCACTACAAGACGTATATTATAAAGTTTCGAATAACCTAAACAACAAACTCTTTCTCATTACCAAAACGTCAAACAGTATCAAGACGGGAAAAAAGAAATCTACACCAAAATTGTTTGGAGTCTTCTTCCATTTCTGTACTTGAAATGAACTGTTTCAGGTGTTCTAGTTGTTCCCTAGGTTCTGACATTAATCATCTTTTAGAGCTAAATTATAGGTATAGTTATAAATACAGAAAATAAAGTATCAAAGGATTATTCATACATAAATCTTAAAAATTCCTAAATAATTTTACAAACACTTAAATTGGTATGTAGACCTACTAATGTACATTAGTTGGGAATTACTACACTACATTCTCTAAGTGAGTACTATAGAGACAGTAAAGAATATGTAGTTACAACTCCGAAATTTACCACACTGTAGTTGTAGAGTTGGCTCACAGGTTAAGTGCACTGGTTGCACTTGCAGAGGACCCAGGTTTGGTTCCCAGCACCACATAGTGGCTAACAACTGATAGTACCTCCAGTTCAAGCAATCCAACTCCCTCTTATTCTCTCAGGCACCTGGTTAATTTACATCAGGATGGCAAAACACTCATACACACAGTATAAAAATATAAATAATTTAAAAACTATGCAAGTGTACGTACATATAAAACTATATAAATGGCATGTCGATTTGTAAGAAAAGGCTTGTAGCAACTAGAAGGACAGATGAAAGTGTGTGGGGGGGATGAATATCAATCTACATGTTTTCTACAATGAATTATCTCACAGCTTAATATTCTTTTAATCATAAACCAGGAACAATATAATCACAATCATGATTCTCAAGTGGAGCCATCACATTTTTAAGTGATACTATGATTATACTGCATGTTGTGCTCAAAAATGAAAACAACATGAGAGTCCAAGGAATGAGCAGCTCATAAATAGGACCTGGATTTGGCAGAAAAGGATATTAGAGTAGCCTGCATTTACTGCCTGGTGCATACACTAACCAAATCTCTTTCAAGTTTATATGTCTCTTGAAATAAAAATAGCCACATTTTAATACCATCTAATGCTATAATATTTAGGTATTGTGAAGACAATTATTTCAAAACAAACACATAATTTTGAGATAATTTTAAAAAGGTTAGGTCCTCTGAGAAATGCTAATACCGACCCACATTTACAAATATGTATTCTATAGATCAGAATAGGAGAAGTCCAGAGAGTGTTTATCATTCTGATCATTAGCCTGTGTCATAAAACTTCCCAAACTTTAACAAGAATCTTGAAATAAATACGTATAATAAATATTCATTTATTTAATAATCTACTTATATTTCACTGATAAAATTCAATATATGTGTGTATATTTTATGTCTATGTATGATTAATGGAAAATTAACAGACTGCCAAAAATTTCTGAAAAGATGGATTAAAGATCATTAAATTCAGACATTTTAAAAAATGCTTTCTTTTTTAGACTTATGAATGTATTGTCTGCATATAGGTTTGTGCACCCGTGTTGGAACTGGAGTTAAAGACGGTTCTCAGCCGTAATGCAGGTGCTGTGGATCGAACCCGGATCCTCTGCAAGAGTGTTCGGTGCTCCTAACCTCTAGGCCATCTCTCCAGCCCCTAAAAATGCTTTTTTTTTTTTTTTTTTTTATTGGTTCTTTTGGAGACAGGGTCCTCCCTGTAACCTCAGCTGTTCTGGAACTCACTCCGTAGACCAGGCTGGCTTGAACTCACAAAGATCCACCTGCCTCTGCTCCCCGAGTGCTAGGATAAAGGCGAAAAAGGCTTTCTTATGGAATAATTTTTGGCATAAAAAAAAATCTTGAAAAAAAAAAAAAAAACATTTTATTTTCTTACTGGCCCATGTATGATATAATTAATAAAGCATAATTTTATTGCACACAATATAAAAGGAGTAATTTACTATTTCATTATTCTGTTTCATCAGGTCTAAACACATTCATATTAGATGGCTTTTACATTTTACAGAAATTAGTAAATAATCTGGACTATCTGGTAAGCTATCTTTTGAAAATTTATGAAAAGTAAAAATCTAATTTATGAAAGATTAATTGATGAGAATTAATTCTAATTATCTTATTCTCTTATAAAGATTGCTTAAGCTCAGTATGTTATAAAATGACAAAATTTTTGTACATTTGCATTTTGATATATTCGGATTATTTTGTCCTGGGGAAGCAAACTCTTACAGGCAGTGATATACAGATGTACTGAATTATTTGATATGATTTTATTTAACTGTATGGGTTTAACAACAGTTCCACACCAATAATAAGAATATCGAAAGGCATCAGCCCCAGAAAAAGTCTGTATTGTTTTGTGAGAAAGGTGAGTTTGCATAACAAACTCAGACTAGTGATCTAATTTAGATACTTGTACTTAAAACCATGAACATTTCAATGCTGCATGGGAAAAATAAATAAGATTTCTGAAGATAAAACAATTACTGCCTGAACATGGAATATTACATAGTATGATCCCTATTTTCACTTTGATGATAAGATCCTTAGTACATAAACCTTAACTGTGTTTCACAAGAAATTAGAATCATCAAGTATAGATGACTACAATTCGAATGCGGCGTTTGAAATGGGATACAAATTACATATTCATCGAAAGAATTTCTATTTTCTATTACTTGATGGGAGAATCTAGTGTGGTAATGTATTCAGGAGCACTTTGAGCTCCAAAGAGGAAAGCATTAAGAGAAAATTATTATTAGTATCCAAGAAAGCATGTGCACCTGATTCAATGGAGATCAGTAAACCAAACCTTAGAGTCTCACAATTGTGATTTCCACTCAATCACAACAGCATTTTGTTGAAAGCTTGTTTCATAATAAAATGAAAAATTTATAAACAAAAATGTTTTAGAAAGAGATTTTCCCAGAAGTTTAATCATTGGTAGACAAAGAATATGAATGTTCATTTGTTCTAGGCAAATGATACAGGTTAAGTCAATTATCACATCTAACCTGTTTTGACACCTGCAGCATAGTATATAATATATGGACATTTAGAATATTAAATTCACATGAGATATGAAGCTGTTTGCTTGAAATCAAATAGTCTGCCAACATTCAAATAAAAACACTTGAAGATAAATATGTCATCGTTCATATAAAACAATTTAAAGAAAAAAAAACCTCAGGCTTAAAATGCAAAAGATTTTTATAATCTTTGTTATGCTCACTATATTGAATATATGTTTTATGCTTTAAACTATGGATGAAAATAATGTTTTCTATGCATCTGTGCTCTCATTTCACTGGTTCCTACTCAGCTATATGAGTGGCAATGCTTTATATAAGGCTTCTCTATAAAGAGATTCTTCTTTCTCTGGTGCAATGAGAGGAATTAAGAGTGTTGCCTAAGGGCTGGGAGAGATGAAATAAAGAGGTTTAAGACACAGGCTACGAAAACCGCTGGGGAAAAGAGGGAATCGTACAGCCGACCCGCGGCTTGCGACGCAAGCTACGGGTGCTACAGAGGCCCGACAACTTCCCGACATGACCCAACATGAGCGATCAGAGCAATCTCACCGATTCCAGGGGAATCCGACACCTCTTCTGGCCTCGGATTCACGCACGGGTGCACAAACTGCTGCGGACATATTGATACACATACAGAAATAAATAATGCCGGGCGTGGTGGCGCAGCCTTTAATCCTAGCCCTTGGGAGGCAGAGGCACAGGGATCTCTGTAAGTTTGAGGCCAGCCTGGTCTACAGAGTGAGTTCCAGGCAGCCAGAACTACAGGGAGACCTGTCTCAAAAAAAAAAAAAAAAAAAAAGTATTGCCTATTCTAAATACGTCAAAGAAATAAATCATTTTGTTAAAAGATGGTTCATACAGTCTCTAGAAGTCTATATATTCTCCAGACAAAAACATCATTGATAGTAAGCCCTGGAAATTATCATTTAAAATAAGTTCCTTAAGGGAGTCTATGTAGATTGAATTTAGAAATGAATGCTGGCTAATAGCTAAAGCTATTTGTATGTGATATTACCTATTTTATTTATCCTAGGTGACTTGTTTGTTTCCTTTTCTTTTTCCTTCTTCCTTTTAAAAATTTATTTATTTATTATTTATTTATTTATTTTTATTTATTTATTTATGTTATGAAATGTACTGTCTGCATGTAGTTTTGCACCCGTGTGGTCAATGCCACGGAGGTCAGAAGAGGGTGTCGGATTCCCCTGGAACTGAGTTCTCCTGGAATTGGAGTTACAGAGTTCTCAGCCCCATGTGGGTGCTGGGATCAAACCCCTCTCTTCAAGAGCCGTCGGTGCTCTTAACCACTAGGCCATCTCTCCAACCCATGAGCCGTCTTTTAAACATTATTTTGATAAAAGTTTTTATAAAGAACTCTACCAGTTTTAGAACTCAGCATAAAGACATAAAGTATTTTGACAACCTTAAATGCAAAGTGAAGAAAAACACGCATGTACAGAAACTTGGCTTCCTTCGGCTTTACTAGGACAAACATAACTGCACTCCTCTTTTTCTATTTTACTCTGATAAGAGCTGCACTGGAGTATGAGTATGTGACTTTCTAAGATAAGACACTTATGGTTGGTTGTTCCTTTGCTTGTCATTCAGCATATGGTAAGTAGCTAAATAGCTTCGAACTTTGCCCACAAAATAAGGTATGCTCAACAACCACCTTTCTCTTAATTCTCATTTACTTCAACCTTATCTCGTGTGCACATCACCCATGTGCTTAGTAAGCTCACAGGTCTTCATATTTAATAAGCAAATATTCTGATTTAGTAGATCTAAGAGATGTTCTTAAAATCCTATAACTTTTTATCATTAGACAATTTTGAACTGTGTGATTTTGGGGTAATGTTTATATGTGTGTGTTTAATAATTGATTATCTTCTTTTAGTGTTTGAATTGAATTAATATGATAAAGGTAATCTAGCAATAATCAGATCAAACATATAATGAAAATTAGTGGATCTATCATATTTTAGAAAAATAAGGGGCTGGAGAGATGGCCTAGCGGTTAACAGCACCAACTGCTCTTGCAGAGGACCCAGGTTCGATTCCCAGCACCCACATGACGGCTGAGAACCGTCTGTAACTCCAAATCCAGGAGAACTCCAGTTCCAGGGGAATCCAAGACACTCTTCTGACCTCTGCGGCATTGCACGACACGGGTGCACAAACCTACATGCAGACAGTACATTCATACACATACAAAAATAAATAAAATTTAAAAAAAAGAAAAATAAGGCTGCACGTTTTACTAAATCTTATTATTTTTTCTTCATGTGAAGTGCCCTGCAGTTATGTTCTTTGAACTCTAGGTTAGATTGATAAATGACCTAAACCTCAATTATTTTAACATAATTTCAAAGCAATCCTAAGTATGTTGATAAATGTTCATATCTTGGAATCAATTATTGTACTCAATTATCATATTGTTTTTATCCCATGAAAATGCTGTATTCTTCCTAACGAAATTAAGTTAAATCAAAATCATGACAATTGTGTTTAAAAATATAATATGGGGGGCTGGAGAGATGGCCTAGCGGCTAAGAGCGCCGACCACTCTTACAGAAGACCTGGGTTCGATCCCCAGCACCCACATGACGGCCAAGAACTGTCTGAAATTCCAGGGGAGTCCGACACCCTCTTCTGACCTCCGCGGCATTGCACGACACGGGTGCACACACTTGCATGCAGAATGTACATTCACACACATACAGAAATAAATAAATTTGAAAAAAATATAATATGGGACAGGCATCTGAACTTATGCAAGATCAATTGTCATGGGTTCAAACAAGCAATATATTCTTTTAGTAAATTTATAATTGCAGACTGAATTTCTCATTGAGAGATCTATAATTTCATTATCCAGAAAATATTATTTTGGTGGCAAAGGTCATTGCATGAAAAAGTACATTTATAAAATATCTCTCTAAATATAATATCTTCACTTTCAATAATAAGTCTACATTCCATTAAAAGTTATGTCCTTTTAAATTTCTTAAATTGGAATTAAATGCATTTACTTACTTCATATCATTTCAATTAACAAAATTACATGCAAAATCCTTTTTTAAGTTACCAAGAGATATTTTTTAAATATTTTATTGAAGTTTTGTGCATTCCATACATCACTTCTCCGTTCAGTCCAGACTCATTTCCCCCTCTGTGTCCTCCGCCCCTCCCAAGTTCATGCAGTCTACCATAAATGTCCTGTTTCCTCTTCTGAGTCTTTTCTCTTTTTTAAATACTTTTATTGATAACTTGTGTATTTCATTCATTATATTTCAGTCTAATTTAGACACATTCCCTTCTCTCTGCCCCCATCCCACCCCTGTTCATGCCTTCTGCCATACATGTCTTGCATCTTTCTCTCAGTCTTTCTAAAGTTTTTCCCTGCAGAGGCTTGTTGTTTTGGGCAGAGTTTAGCTGTATCATTCAGTTCTTTATCCCAGATTTTATGTTGATTTTCCCTCTCCTTTGTATTGTTCCCACAAATGCCCGAGTCTTTACAATGTTTTTCAAAGCAGAGGATTATTTAGGGAAGGAAGAACTCTATTGCTTCAGTTGGTTCCCTGTCCCAGTTCTTTTGTTGTTGTGCACTCCAATCCGTATTGTTTCAACATATGCATATATATATATATATATATATATATATATCACATATAATAAAATCATGGAATATGAGAGATATTTAAGAAATTCTTTGTTTTTGTCTTTAAGAGAGGTCATAGTTTTGACTCTAAAGCATTTTCCATGGAAAAAATTTTTTTCAAACCTTAAAAAAGTTCTATATATTACTTATCTCATTTATGATTTGCTTTTCTCTTTATATTCAGTCAGGACATTCACAGATGATGATTCTGAAGATTTTAATATGAAACATGTTAAAATACCAATATATTGTTTGCAACTGTTTAAATATAATTTATTATATTTATTATTTTTGTTTTACATATATGAGCATATTGCCTGCATGTGTATAATGGCAGCTGTGTCTTGCAATGCCCTCAAAGTCAAAGAAGATGTTGGATCTTCTAGACCTGAAATTACAATGGTAGTTAGCTGCCATCTGGGTTCTGGGAATCTAACGCCTGTCCTCTGACATCTCTCAAGCACTATATATATATATATATATATATAGTGTATAATACACTATATAGTGTACATATATATTTTATTTGTACATTTATTCACTATATTTTCATTTGTCTCAGGCTAATGAAGGACATCATAATTTAATTTTTCTGTTATCAGTTTATATTTTCTGCCATAAATAAAACATTACATTCTATTTTACTTTTAATCATTACTGATTAATTGAAAAAATTACAAGCATATTTTCTCTACTATTTTCAAAATTCCAATAGCATTTTCTTTTCCTAATGTAAATTGCAGTCTTGCATTTCCAGTTTAATGGCATTATCCACTCTTCATATCCTAGTTGCTTAGAAACCTGAGAATATGCCTGCTATTAAGATTTTATTGTACTTGTATTGTCCTTTAGAATTCCCAGTGATAGTTCAGATGAGCAAACTTGATTTGACCTAATCGCCTCTGTAAGAGTGAAAGTATATTTTGTTTTCCAGGTACATTTACCTCTGTAGATTCCAGTTCTGGACATTAATTATTTATTACTAAATGATTGCTCAGTTCATTAAAAATACGTGTATGTTATTTCCCACAAACTGCAAAACTGAAAGAAATACCAATCATTCCATAGACTTTTTCTAAAATTAATATGGAATTTAATGTGATGAGAATCAAAGTATATTAAAATATCACATCATTACTGTACCTTATTAATACAATTAATTGTTTTCTCATTACAAGCATATATTAATAGATAAATCTAATCATCAGTAATAAATACAAATAGAAGATATTAAAATTAAATAAAGACACAGAAATATTTTTCCAAGCTTACAACAAACACTTCAGCAATATTTTATTTGGGCTAGGGCACATATTGTGCCAATAATTATTTTCAAGCATAGCAATAAGTCTAGTTTATTTTATGACTTATAAATTGAAATGACATGTATTATTTTGTGGCATTTGTCCCCAGATTAATTATGAATAAGATTTTTAAAATCTATATTGGGGCCCAGAGAGATTACTCAGCAATTAAGAGCATTGGCTTGAGGACCTGGGTTCTCCAGCACCCACATGGTTGTTAACAACTTTCCACAACTTCAGTTCCAGGGTAATCCAACACTTTCTTCTGACTGCTGAGGGCATTGTGTGACACATGTGGAATCATGTACATGCTGGAAAACACTCATACACATAAAATAAATAATAATAAATAAAATATTTTAATAAGAAACATTTTATTTACATATGAAAATAATGTGTTTTGCAACTGTTAATATTAGAGGAGATAAAATAGTTCTTGAGTACATGCATCTTGATCAACCCATAAAGATTGATTCTTTTGACTATCTCTTCCTAATTCTTAACAAACCTTAGAACAGAAAAGA
>VZQC01009944.1:0-18782 GCA_009823505.1 Rhizomys pruinosus
GCATCACTCTATATTTTAACATCAAATAACAAAAGAGAAGCATCCAATTTACAGAATTAGAGAGGAAAGATAAAGAAACAGAGTTAGACTGTATAGTCAGGTGCGGCACCCACCTCCACGTCTGCCACACCCTCTCCAGGGTCGCCTGTGTAACAATATGAGAAATCATATTCAAGACAGGCAGGGGAGCATGTCCTAAGGGCTAGACCCCCTGGAGGTCACTGACGAGAAACCCGGCTAAGATCACTCCCGAGATTGAATGCTTTCCTAGGATCTTATGTTTTTCTGGTGTTGAACTTAGCATGATCACTGAGACAAAAAAAGATTTTTTCTTAAAGCCAGCTTATATAAACAAAATAAACCTTTTGATATGTCAAAAACTGGCAAATTAAAATGCCTTTCTTGGGCACAGGGTTTTTTTCCTGGCAGCAAGAATTTTTGGTAAGTCTTAAGTAACTAGAATTTCTCTCTAATATATATTGCAATGTAAAGATCTGTGCTAAACTGGAAAACAAAACAATTATATAGAGGTAATGTCTCTATGATACTCTCTAATGAAAAAGAAGTCCCAGTGATAGTGTAAGCAAAAAACAAAATACATCATTCCACTTAAAAAAAGTAAAAATCCTTTTAACAATCAAAATAAAAAGATTCTTTAATCCCATTTCTCTATTTAAGTAAAGAGACAGATTAAACAGTTTGCCCAGCTTTATGCAGTCACTAAATGCCTGAGTCCTGGACACTCCCAGCAAAGCCAGACAGAAACTAAATCACTTTACACCAGCCAATTATCTAACAAAAACAAAGCTGTTAGCCAGATAAGCAGTGGAACAGCTCTTAGCTTTTCAGTAAAAATTTAAACTTTAGATTAGCAGTTAGAGTTAGAAAAACTAATAAGCAGTTCAGTATATTATAGGAATAAGGTTTTACTTCAATAGAAACTTAAAAGAAACTATTAACCTTTAGGATAGCTAAGATATATTTACTCTAGAATTAGGATAGAGATAGAAGGTCATATCTGCTGCTAAAGAACTTTGTACTGTGACATAGTATTTACTATTCGAGTGTGCTGTGACTTTTCAATTGTGGTTTGTAATCAAGAGTTAAAAAGTAGAAACTGATCATGTTAAGAAAACTATTGATGTTCCTTTTTCTTCTTAAATGTTATTTCCTTGGTAAAGGTTGTCTTGAGATTTCTACATTTTACTTCAAAGAAGTTCATTTCCTAACTAAACTTTGTTGATGATTTAGTTTCCTGCTCTGTGTGCTCTGTATCTCATCAATGAGTTTCTTTACCTACCTATGTAAAATGTGAAGCCTTAGGCCAAATCCTTTGTTCGGTGCCCTTTCCAAGACACTATAAATTATCACTGCCCCAGTTCAATAAAGTGTGTAGATTTGGAAACTTCTCTTAGTTTTTTATTTCTCACTTATTTCTTTTTTTTCCTGCCAAGAGGATCCTGGAAGCCCACGACCCCCGGAGGGCCAGTCGGTAGCAGTCAGGGAAAGTGACAGATGCCATTTGGGCTCAGCTTTGAAAGAAGAGTCACATTTACTAATGAGGAAGAGCAGTCCACTGGAGCCCCATAGAAGCTCACAGTAAACAGACAGCATACAGTTGTCAGAGGATGATCAGCTTGAAAAGCTTATTGAAGCTAGCAGATGGTTTGGATGCAGAAGAAGCAAATGACGCCACTGTTGACAAATTGTCAGGAAGTAATATGCAAAACAAGAGAACAATGGAAAAAAAGTAAAAGAAGGAAAAGGTGTGAATTTTTTCCTGTAATCTTTTGAAATGCAATTTGAAATTTGAGGCTAATTATATTATAATTGCACTGGTGTTTGAAGAATAGCCAGGCAGTAGACAGAGAAACCACTAATTATGTGGAGGGAATAAAAAAAAAATCACTAAATTATCCCTAAGGCTTAAAGAATCAAAGAATCACAGAAAATTAAAATGACATCAATTCAGTACTCCTGAATATGAGGACTGCTTGATGGCAACTCAGAGGGTGGGGTTACCACTGGAGTCATGCTTTTGTGCTCAGATTCATACTATAGTTTATTTCTAGTAATTTATTTCCAGTCATAAAATTTTCAAATTTTTGTAAGTTGGTTCTGGCATTTTATGTTTAATGTTTGCATGCCAATATCAGTATGTCATAGTTAAATTTAGATAGAAAAACATTTGTTTTTGTTTGTTTGTTTGGTTGGTTTTGGTCTTTTTGAGACAGGCGGTCTCCCTGTAGCCCCAGCTGGCCTGGAACTCACTCTGTAGACCAGACTGGCCTTGAATTAACAAAGCTCTGCTTGCCTCTGCCTCCCAAGTGCTAGGCATTAAAAAGTATGGCCCTCACGTACCTTTAATTTGTGCTATGTGTTTTATATATGTGTGACAATCTGAAGTGTTCAAAACAAACTTTTTACATTGGTTTAAATATCCTACTTTCACTAATGACTCACTTCTGACAGATTTATATTTCTATGTATTTAGCTACCAACCTCTTAAATTGTGTCACACCTTTAAACGAAGCACATTTACCATAACAGTTCAGCTCTAAATCACATGAGTAGTACTTATGACAGAAATTTAAAAATGCAAAGATAAGCATAAATCACAGAATAATAATCTTTATTTTAAAATATGTTTCCTTTTCTTCCTTTATAACACTGTAATTTATCACCCCACTCTTAATTCCTTCATATATTCTTACTAATTTTATAACCAGTATATCTATTCCAAATGAAACACACACACCTAAAGATGCAAAGCTACTCCCTGTCCCGCTACACTCCATGAACATTAGGGAGGGCACTAATGCATCTTTTAACTCTTACTAAGGAATTTTCCTCATGCAACACAGTATTAAACACACAGAAGGCCACAACTGTCCAAACTATAGGTAATAAGATACAGCAGAGTGCATGTTCCTGGAGAGACCTCCTCCATTAAACCTCACATACCCATGGCTAAGAAGGACCATTGAGGAAGAGGGGTTTGAGAAGATTGTAAGACCCAAGGTGAGAGCATGATCATAAGAAACAGAACCTTCCAAGACCCCGAGAACTTGGTCACATCAACTTAGAGCAATGGAGTCAGCAGGGACAAGACTGATACAAACTCAGTAAGGCAAAAGACCAGCAAAGAACTGGGGACATGGACAAAAGTCTCCAACCTTAGCCAAGGAACTATTGTTAAATGATTATTTGGGGTGGGGGAGAGTAGATCTTTAAGGGAAAGCCCCTAGATAGGCTGACTAGACTCCAAGGGATTACCATCTACCAAGGGGCATGGTAGAATTACTGCGAAGGGTAACATATATGTAAAGATGAACCTGATTGGTCGGACTGGTGCGGCAAACTGCGGGTCGGGGTTGAGATACGGTCCGCATTAGGCATTCTTCTTCAACCTTGCCAGACACCGAATGTCACCTAACGAGTTACCAACAGAACAGAGTGGTGCAGAGAGCCCGAGGCCAGAAGAAAGAAAAAAACGCGCCAAGCACACCAGCCTATCAATGTAAGCTGGATGAGCTTGACAGAATGAGAAGATATGCATTGAACTCGGTTGTTTTGTTGCTGCAATGTGGGTACAGTGTGATTTATGACCACACTAAGAGTGCCAAAAAATTAAAGTCGCAAAAAAAACATATAAGCCAAGTTCAGGAAAGAGGCCTTACTAGATTGTTTGCGCCAACAGAAAGTTTATGGGCAAGCTCCATCCATTTATGTAAAAGTTCACAGTTTGGGTATTCTTTACAGATCAATAATATTTGAATGTTTAAATGTGTTACGGATTTTGTATTATCCATTCATCAAATTGTCAACAAAATAGTCTGCTCTCAACTCAAAGCAATAAGAGAGAACCTTTATTCTAGAGCCAAATATGAGTGTTCAAGGCCTGAGAACACAAATTTAGGTGACTCCAAATGCCATGTTCCAATATGGTACCGATTTCATACTTTTTACATTAACGGAACCAAGAAAGTCATAAATCATCACACTTTTCAAATACATTGGTGAGTACATTTGGTGGGCAGTTTATAGCAAAGAGGACTGAATACTGCTATTAGCACCAGATGCTATCTGATGAAATTCTCAGCCTTTTGGTTGGTAGAATCTAGAATTATTTAAGTTAATATGTTCCAAATATTTTCCTTTATCTCTTAGTCACATATTATCTCACACAGATATAGGGAAAAGAAAGACTATTTACAGGCCTAAAGATACCCCAAAATAAAATATAATTAAGTTCCAAACCTGCAACGTTCCAAACCCTTCAGCCATTGACTCAGATGAACAGCCTTGTAAGAGATTGAACTGAAGATGCGGGACTTTATCTGAGATCTTTCATTCTTAAACTGGTGGACATCTAAGCTATTTTCATTTCTTGACTATGTTCAATAGAGCAGCAATGAACATATGCCCATGTAGTATCATATGAGATCTTTGGGAGAGGGATAATTGAACAGGAAGTAGTGAATGAGTTAAGAGATAGGAGGGGAAAGTGGAGAGGAGTAAGGAGGAATAATAAACACTGAAAAACTTACATGAAAATATACTAATACAGAAACCTTCTAAAATATATACATATTTAAAAAGAGCTGAAATGGAACTTCTTTATAATAGCAGGGAGATACTATGCATTCATAGAACAACAAAAGTAATCATCAATCTAAGCATACACAACTGTGAACATTGCAAGATACAGTGATGTGGAGTTTGGAAAGATGTGCCCACTAGCACTATAGTGGATAAATATCATGGGAGTAACCAGCCATTTTCTCATTATGGCCTATTATACCATTTTAAGGCCCATAACCTATGGCTAAATGGATCATAGCCCCTAGTGATCTGATAAATGGACGTTGTATTCAACCTGCAAATGACTTATCCTCATACCCATATATAACTACATCTCACAGTTCTCATCAGAGATGCTTCTCTTTACAGTAGTTGGCTATTTACACAGAGAACCTCAACATGTCAACATATAGAGAGCGAGAAACTTTGAAATACTCAGAACAAAATGAGAAATCCACATTACACCTCTTCTTATGAGGTCAGAGATCATCATAGAAGCAGGGGCTGAATGATTGTAAGAGCTCAGAGGCTGTGGATGACTACAAACAAACAGTATTTTCAGGACACACCGTGGCAATTGCATAGATGAACTCACAGCAATTGTAACAGCATATAAAACAGCTGGGGGAATCTCAATCCAGATGTAACCCCAACATAGGCAGTGGGTGGTAATGAAGTCCCACCCTTAGCAAACTTGTTGGCAATTGTTGGCTTCTGAGGGAAGGCTAGTTAATTTTCCTTAAGGATTTTTCCCTGCTAGGTCACCCATTCTCCAGTGGATGACCTTACAAGAAAGGGCTCAGAGGCAGCACCAATGGTACTTGAGGGCTTTAAAAGATGAGTACTCAAAGTTAGGTGGGCTTGGATGGGAAGAAGAGCTGATGCAGGAAGATAAATATAACCTAAATATACCTAATGAAAATCTTCATATTATTAAGCAAGAAATAAAACGATAAAATTGCACACTCTAAACTTGTTTAAAGAACTTGGAAATTGGGTTCATTGGTTACTCAACTCACAAAAAGGGCTTTAAGGGACTTAAATGTTATAATACATTAATAGATGCAGAATTTTTCTAATCAATAAGGAAAAATGAATTAAAATTCTTTGAATAACCAGGACTGGTGGTGAAAGACTTTAATGCCAGCACTCCAGAAACAGAAGCAGAGGATGTCTCTTAGATCAAGCCCTCCTATGTAAGGAATTCCAAGCTAGCTGGTGATATAGGGAGGCCCTGTCTCAACAAAACAAAACAAATAAATTCTTCCAAACAACTTATGGTTTGTCCATGGCATAGATTTTTTAAAAATTCGAAAACATCTGGGCATTCATTGTTGCTCATGCCTTTAATCCTAGGAGGGGCAGATGGAGGCAGATCTTTGTGAGATAGAGGTCATCCTGGTCTACATAGCAAGTTCCAGGCAGACCTTGTTTTATAAATCAAGACAAAACAAAAAGCCACCAAAAACTGGAAAATAAGTGTAATTTTGACAGAAACTTTGTGAAGATTAAATATTTTAAAAATTCAAAGTTAAATTATGTTTATATTAAAACTGGATAGAGAAGTGAGCAAGGTGCATTTGTTTGTTTTAATGATTTTGATATTACTGTTGATATCCATACCAAACCATTCTCTCTCTCTCTCTCTCTCTCTCTCTCTCTCTCTCAGAAATATTTCTGTACACACTTACACACACAGATAAATATACACAGGCACAGGCATGGGAGAATGCAGTTGGGGGAAGCTTAATTACTTATAGCCAAATCTGTGATTGTTATCCATCTCAACAACTCTTTACACTTTTACATCTTTTTACTAGATAATAGTATAACTGTTTCCTCAGAAACAAATGCTCATCATACAGGAATCGTAAAGTTAACATCATGGACAATATCTTCACAAATTGTCTCATTATCTAAAGCACCATTGATTGTTTTCAATTTAAATGACAAATCTTGGCATACAAGTTTGACATAATTTATCTACTTTAAAACACAAATAAAATAACCCCAAGTTCAGAGTAATTTGTAGCTGTTGAACTATCTTTTCTGTATATCTTCATAATAAACAAAATATTTTAAGAGTTTTATAATGACTTTGATTTTCATTTTCTATTCCTTTTATAACTATCTCAACAGGTTATTGTACATAGAAATAAAGTAAAACGATAATAGCTATCAAATATATGGAGTATTATTATATAAAATAGTAAATTCTTATTCATGTAAATTCCTTTAAAAGCACTGTTTTACACAGCTTATCACTCTGACACCAAAATTTTCTTATTTTTCAGGATATAATAGTTTTTTTTCCTGCTTCAAAAGTCCTTCGTTTTTAATTTCAATCCTAGTTTGCACACATATTCATGAATTATAAATATTGAAGTCACTTAGATAGTAGTCATAAAAGGCTCCTTCTGTTTGTCCATATCACCTATTTTCAGTAATTTAAATATAAATTATAAATTACTAAGTACTCTATTTTCATCTCTATTAAAATTTCTGTAATATTTATGCTCATTTACCAAAGCAATTATCAGAATGTTTAATAATCCTAATTCCCCTCACCAAATGAAGATACAATGTGGCTTACCAACTAATAGATTCTCCTAAATTGTTATCAAACTCAAATTATGTGTTCGCATTTTTTGTTGTCCATATTTAATCCAAAGTTTAAGGTGTGCATGTGTGCCAGCATGTGTGCATATTTGTGTATGTGTTTTGTTTTTTCTCTTAGTAAAAAAAATATATACACTGGAGAATTCATTTTTGTCAATTGTTTTCTATCAGGCAAGGGAAAACAAATGGAATTATTTTCTGAGACATGTTCACCCAAAGATTCTAACATTTTTAGGCCAATGAGAAATCATTCAGTTATTTGACAATTTATACTAGCCATTGAGAGACTCATCAACGATACTACATTTTTAAAATATTTTATTGTTTATAAGTACATGGAATTTTAGAAAACATCTGTCTGTCCGCACATGGTGTGCATTAACTCACTATAAAATCTCACTATGTTGGGGCTGGAGAGATGGCCTAGTGGTTCAGATTGCCGACTGCTCTTGCAGAGGACCCTGTTTGATCCCCAGCACCCACGTGCCAGATGAGAACCGTCTTTAACTCCAGTTCCTGGGGAATCTGACGACCTCTTCTGACCTCCGTGGCTTTGCACGACACGGGTGCACAAAGCTACATGCAGACAGTACATTCATACACATAAAAAACAAAAAAAATTCTCACTATGTTGCACCAGATGACTTCAAACTCATGCTCCTCTTACCTCAGAATTCTGAGTGCTTGAGATATAAGCTTGACACATCAAACTCATATTTAATTTTACTTTGTTGCTACTCCTTTTTTTGTAAATTAAATTAAGAATCTCATGAAATAAAAGTATTCAATTTTTATACTTTAATTGAATTACATTAAGTAATTAATCTATTTCCCTATGTATTTATGTGTGTTGGGTTTTTACAACAACAGTGTCTACTACTGAACCACATTTCAAATATATAAATCTCCTATGTTTTTCAGTCTTCATCACTGAATCAGCCTTTTATGTCTGGGGAAGGTACATTTACAACATTTTAAGGCCAACTGGAGATAGAAATGTATCATCGTATGAACTATAAAGATATTTAATACAAAAAACCACACATGATATTAATTACAAAGAAGTGAGTTGTTTATGTAACAATTACAAAAATGAGCATCAACCACTGTTGAAATGAGAACGTAGTTTGAATGCCAATGATTATGTTGGCTTGTCTGTAGCTTCAGGATTTCATAAAATCATGAAAATGTTAAATGATGTATTTTCCAAGAAAAGTATTAAGGAAATTTCACAAAATGTACAAGGACAATACAGGCTTGAGTTGATAAAATGCCATAAGGTGAGGTCAAGCTCAGCCCAGAATATAAAGTGGAAATCATTGGAGGAAGTAGCAGATAATGGGAATGGAAAGATGACTGATTTGACTGGTTAAAGAGCTTCTCACCAATCATGAAAATGTGGCTTCGAACCTGGCACCCACAGCACAGTAGTAACAGCTACACAGGGTAACAAGTCCTCTTCTGGCTTCCATATGTACACATGTGCACATGCCTATACATATATGTGTGTATACAGTCACATAGAAACATACACCATACACAAAATAAAAATTTTAAAATAATTTAAAATTAAAATAGAAGAATTAATTTATGATTGCCTAAGTATTTTCCAAATTCTTTTAAAGTTTAATGAAATTAATTTCCACTATATGCAAAATATTTTACATCTATTGCATGAGCATTACATTTTCCTGAAAAAAATTAAGGAATCTTTGTACCTACCTCTCGCCCTGTACAAAAATAAATTCCAAGTGGATCAAAGGTCTCAACCTGAAACCTGAAACCCTGAAGGTGATAGAAGAAAAAGTCATCAGTAACCTAAAAGACATAGGTCAAACAGCAACTGCACAGGAAATAAGGACAACAGCTTATTGAGTTTGATGAGATCCCAACAAGTGGGACCTCATCAAACTCAAAATCATTTGTAAAGCTAAAGAAACAATCAAGGAAGTGAAGAGAAAACCCGCAGAGTGGGAGGAAACCTTCACCACTGATATATCTTATAGAGCTTAATAACCAGAATATATAAACTTCTAAAAAAAAAAAAAAACTAAAAACATAAATGATGTACTCAAAAGATGGAGTAAAGAGATGGACAGAGACTTCACCAGTACGGAAGTAAAGGAGGCTGGAGAGATAAGATTAATCTCTAAACAAATGCTCTCAACGACTCACGAGTAGATATCTAATTAGATACAATGGCTGATAATGCTCACATCTTATAAAACCGGACCGCACTAAGTTATCATCGTCACTCCAATAAAAACACTAGTCAAAATCAAAAAACAAAAAGACACCAAATGCTGGAGAGGTTGTGGGGACCAAAGGGGAACACTCATCCACTGCTGGTGGGAATGTAAAACTGGTACAACCACTGTAGAAAGCAGTGTAGAGAAACCTTAAAAAACTCAAAATGAGCCTACAAGCCTTACCTACACTATACCACTCGTGTGTCTAACCTCACTAGAAATCCTACCACAATGATACATACAAACCTAAGTTATTGCAGCTCTCTTCACGAATAGCAAAGAAGCTGGAACCAACCAAATGTCCCCTCAACTGAGGCTAGTGGATAACAAAAATTGGTACATCTACACAATGGCAGTTCTATGCAGTGGTAAAGAAAGATGACATCATGGAACTTTCACTGTAAATGAGATGGAACTCGAAGCCTATTATGCTAAGGGAAGTTAAACAGATCAGAAAAAAAGGAAAAAGGCGAATGGTTTCCCTCATGTTGCTGGATATTAACACCAATATCCCCATTGGCAGGCAAACTTGAAAAACTTTAGTTGTTATATTTAATAGTATTTGAAAGCAACTGTGCATATATAATGTAATCCCTTAAGAGCATCTAGAATGGTTCTACACTTGTATTACACACATTAGTAATTACCACAATGGAGTGGAAGATAGTGTTCATATTTCTAAAAAAAAGAATGTAAAGTTATACTTCTTTTTTACGTGTCATGCAACTTAACTGTTAAAAGAGTGAATCTCTAAATGTGTTTTATATACTTTTTTTCTATAGTTTATTTTCAAAGAATTTATTAGTTGTTGATCTTTCATGGAGTGTATATTTTGGAACAATATAAAACTAAAGGATAAAAAAGAGCATATAGGAAAAAACCTATCAAAGAACTTACCAAACAGTATAAATTGTTGATTTGAAAAGGTTATAAAAGACTAGAGAAAAAGATGCAGACAGGACTTAAAATGTATGACAGAATCATGTAGCTCTAAAGGGGGTAGGGCAACATAAGGGTGGGCATAGATGGGGGAATAAGTCTAACTTTGATTAATATATGCTGTATGAAATGTTCTCAATAAAAATTAACTTAAAAAGTTAAGGAATCTAAATCCAAAATAACTTCTGTTTCAATTAGCTTATAGAGATTAAAAACATTTAAACACATATAAATAAAGGAATTTCAAACTTTCCTATGTAAATAAGTTGTAAAAAGGTTTTAAATACTTCAGCTGTAACTGGAAAAGAGAAAGTATTTAATTGCTTAACCCATGTGTGGTGGTTTGAAAGATGTCCCCCAGTAGCTTTAAGATGTTTCAGACATTTTGTCTCAGTTGTATGGCACTGTTTTTGGAGGTCGTAGAAGGTGTGGCCATGCTTAGAGGAAGTATGTCACGGGGGCAGGCTTAAGGTGAGTTTAACAAGCATTGTGTTCCTCTCTGTTCGCTCTCTCTGCTTCTTGTGGACTCATTGCCGAGAGTGACCCTCGGCTTAGCTGCTCCAGCTCCAGCCGCCATTCCTCCCACCACAAGGACTTCTTAATTCCCTGGAACTGTCAATTGCAGAGCCTCAAATAAAGCTTCTTCCTTTTGAAAGTTCCTGTGTGCTATGGGTTTTATACAACACAAAAAAGTGCCTACATACAACCTAAATATGAAGAAAAATCTCAATTCATAAGATATAAAGCAGAAAAATACAATATAAATGGATGTGTTCCAGCGCTGGCCAAGAAGTTGAGAGCATTGTTTTGCTAAACTTCAGTATAATATAGTATTTAATGGTTGGTTTATCTATCCTTCTCTGCCCGCTCCCCTGTCAACCCCAAATTTAATTATCACATATATACATAATATGTGGCCACATAGGAGTCTAAATTTTGGTCACCATAATGTCCTTTTCAGCTTTAGGGTTGCCAATCTCTGTGTCCACCAAGAGTTCCATCCTTTAACCTGATAAGACATTCTGTCTTTCTCTCCCCCACCAATCATCAATTGCCAAAAATTCATTAGTTGGGTTCGAAATTTCTTTTTTAATCAAAGCCAGTTTTTTATTGAAGTTTTGTGGCATTTCATACAAATTTTCAAATTGAAATCTAGGCTGTGCCCCGCTTGCCTGCCCCCATCCCACCGAGCTCATGCATTCTGCCAAGCCATGCTTTTCGTCTCTTTCCAACTTTCTCATATAATCTCCCAAAAAATTCGATCTGTTTGACGAGATTTCTACCTATTCAGTCAGTTCTTTGACCCAGTCTTTTTGTCTTCTTCATTTTAAGTTTGTCATAAAATTATAAAATATTGTATATATGCATATATGCATGCATAACTATCATAGGTTTTAGCATCTTTACAAAGTTTATGAATTGTTTTTTTTTTCAATATTTAGCGCGCCTGAAAGATGCCATGCTGTCAAGGCTCTCCTTGGCAGCCAAACCACGGCATCTCATCCTGCCCTGTGCCTACACTGGGGGGTTTCCCTTCCATGGTCATCAGAAATGAGGGTCCAGTAAGCATCACACCGTCATCTTGATCTCTGTCACTGGTCTCATGATACAGCTTGGGTAGTCAAAGACTGGCAGGTCTATGGTCTAGAAGAGGCTGAAACCCCATAGTACTCTGTCGCACAAGTTAAGAGGATGTCTCAGCAGTCCCCCAATCTGGCATGTAAGGTCTTGGAGGATTCTAGAAGAGACATATCTTCATCATATGAAGAGTGGACACAGTGGTGTCTTCATGTTTTGAAGGATCAAGCAAAAGCCATAGGAGCACAGGGTACTGTACACACCAGTAAGGAACAGCATAAAACCAAATGTAATCGTTTATTTTTTTTTTTGGACTTTTTGTCTTTTACTAAGATCTGAAGTATTATACCTGAGTCGATTTCTCAGGCCTTACTATGTACTTCTGGTTATACTTTCTTTTGGATGTTTAAGGACCATGCAGTTAGCCCAGATTAACAAGGTTTTTGTTCTTTGAAAGTCAACTTGAATATCTGGGTCCTTCAAGAGGGTCACTTGCGTTTTGGTTTTGTGGAGGATGGGGACAGGGGAGCCTCTGTTCCATTTGGCTTTATTAGTCACCAGTTCATCCGACTCGAGGGAAAACGTCAGGTCTTGTCTAGAACCATAGATAGGTTCCCTTTTTGAAAGCATGAGGCAGACTTTCCCTCTGAAAACTGGACACTGGCTGAAGTCCCATTAGTGCGGATTCTCACAAGGGCCCTCCCCTGTCAGTGCAGTACAGGAAAACCGGTGACTTCACATTTGTAGGGCATTCAAGAGATGCTCCATGCACAGTCCCCTGGAAATTGGATGACCTCTGAGTGCAAGGAACAAAGTTATCCCTTAAGACCCTCTGCCAAATTGGTATGGCCATTTGGTATGGTTGTTAACCATCCAGAAAGGCTAAGTTACACCAGTCTGATACTTTAAGTACTGTGTAATATTTTATATAAGGCTTGGACAAAAGCTCGGGCAGCCTTGCACAAGAAATACTAAGAACCATTCCCATAAAATAAACACCATGTTCAAACACAATGTCATGACAAGTCAGCCTTTTCCTCATTCCTTTGATCTTATATTATGCTTGGATTTCTTAGCCAATTCTCAAGGACTCTACTGAGATTCATTTTGGGTTAAGCTATGAAATCATATGAGTATCTGAGTAGCTGTCTGGGAGGATCTATTTCCTTGTGGTCATCTACACCTTCTGGCTCTTAAAATGTTTCTCCATTTTCTTCCAAAGAAAGGCCTATTCTTGGGAGACAAATGTTTGAAATAGGTGTTCTATTAATTATTAACCTTTCTGTGTTGTCCTGTTCTCTGCACACAGGCCATTTGTGGGTTTCTGGATTAACAACCCTCTGCTGCACAAAGAAACTTCTTCAGTGAGAGGTGAGAAATTCATCCATCATACATGTAGAGGATGCATTGTAGATGTATTGATTACAGCTAAGTGTGTTATACTTTTTCCCTATGTTTGACCAGTTTTGAAACTCTGTAATAGTCTCCATCTGTTGCAGAAGAAGCTTCCTTGATAAGGAATGAAAATATACTTGTCTGTAAATATGAGGATGCATATTTAGAGCAATAGTACCACACATGAGTTCTATCTCATTGAGTGGCCTTATATTAGACAAATATTTATTAACCCAAAGATAAAAGTGCCACAGTTGCAACATTAGTAATAGTTTGCTGGGCCACTCAACGTTCATTAAGGTTTACAGCTTAGAAAGGATCCTTAGGGTAGGAACACTAAGTGTTCCCCCTACCCTCCTTGGCAGATCAGTATCTCCTGATCACATGAGAGCTATTCTTCAAGAATCAGGATTCTAGGTTAGTTCCAACTCAATCTCTCCAAATCCTGTGTGTGAAGTGTGGCCTGTCTTCGGCAATCTGGTCTTCCTTGAAACTTTGGAAGGCAAGCAAAATATGTAGAAGCCACCTGTGTTATATTAAGAGTCTCTTGGACTGCCTTAACCAACCAATCAAATGAAGGTTTCAAGAAGGAGATTGAAAAAAAAAACACAAGGAGATGGAAAGACCTACCATGCTCAAGTACTGGTAGAATCAATTATAGTGAAATGAACATACTACCAAAAGCAACTTACAGATTCCATGCAACCAGTAAAAATCCCCATGACTTTCATCACAGAACTAGAAATATTGGTCCTAAAATCTATATGGAAAGGCAAAAGACCCTGGACAAAGAAATCCTAAGCACAGAGAGCAATGCAGGGTAGATCACTACACCAAACTTCATTCTATATTCCAGAACTATATTCCTAGAAGCAACATGGTATTGGCACAAAAGCAGACTTGTATATCAATGATAAAAAGTAGAAGACTCAAACATAAGAGCATGCAATTACAAACCCCTTGTATTTAACAGTTTCCAAGAACACACACTGGAGGAAAAAAATACATCTTTAGCAAATGGTGCTGACAAAATTGAATCTCCACCTGTAGAAGAATGAAATTAGACCCATATCCATCACGAATGCAAACAAGTCAACTCCAAGTGGATCAAAGAACTCAGTGTGAAGACTGAAGTGCTTAAACTTTAGAAGAATACAAAAGCAGTACCATATGAGTTATAGGTGCAGGAAAAGAATATATATGTCAGAAATCACTAGTGCAGGAATTAAGACAACAATTGAGAATTCAGCCCTCTTTAAACTAAAAAAGCTTCTGTACAGCAAGGGAAACAACCAATTGAATAAAAAGGAAAACCATAGAGTGGGAGAAAATCTTCACTAACAATTCATCTGAAAGAGGATTTGCATTCAGAATACACAAAAAATTCAGAACATTAGGAAGCAAGAAAACAAATAACCTAAGTAAAATAATGGGCTATGGATCTGAACAGAAAGCTCCTCAAAGAAGAAATAACACATTTCTAGCAGTATTTTTAATCAAAGACCTCTTAACAAATGTAAATATTTTTGGAACTTTTTTTATTATTTGAGAATTTCATAGTTGAATGTGAAATTTTTTTGATTATATGGATCCTCCTGGGCTCATACTCTGAAACATTACCTTCCCAACTCCATGTCCTTTATACGTTTTAGCCTACTGTGTCAAATTAATATAGTCAGTACACATATGGATGTGGGACTATCCATTGGATTTGGACAACTTGCTAGCTGTCATACTGCTGAAGAAAAAGACTCTCTCTCCCAGAATCTATCAATTGCTAATAGCCCTGAAACTGATGCTAAGGTAAGATGTACGCTTTTGCTACCCATACATGAATGTTGACTACATTGTCCTTTTACAGGCAAACACAGTTGCTATAGTTCATGAGTGTAGTAGCCCTGTCATGTACAGAAGAAACTGATTCTTAGAAGTTCATCTGCCTCTTAAATTTTTCTTGACCATCCCTGATTTTATAGATGGAGTAATGATATCTCACTCAGGTTGATCCCTCCTAAGTCAAACTCTGTGTACATTGTTGACCAGTGGTGAGTGTCTTTATTTTGTCCACCCACTGCAAAAAGAAGCCCCAAAATTATGTAATAGTTGGTTATGGATGGAATTTTATATGTATCATACATTCTATCCTTAGGAAACATTGCATATGCATATCCAAAGACTACTCTGGCTGATTATTATAGTTATGTGTGGCTGCTCATATTTCATCCTTTTCCTTCAGAATTTCATTAGATTAACAAAATTATTTACATTTCCATGTCAATTTCATAATGCCAATTTCTAGAAATTATTCACCAGAAATTAAAATTCCTTTTGATGCTACAAAGCCAATTGGAAGAGCTAATACCCTCAAATTGTGTCTTCCAGTTCATAGATTGTTTACTTCTTTTAAACACACATCCTTTTAAACATTGATGAGCATAATTATACAAATTTCAATGGATCAGTACCACATGTGTTTTGTTAAATTTATCCCTTCCTATTTTACCTTTTTGCTGCTGTAGATAAATTAAGTCTCACACGCAAATGACTTTTGGCTGAACTGTTCAACACCTGTCATGTTCACAAGCAATAAATGCTTACATTTGCTGAGTTGGGACAGGTAAAATCCTTATATGGTATGTTTTATTACAAGCCTCCTGGTTTCTTCTTACCTTGAACTAACACTATTATACTATTCCTCCACCAGAAACTCAACTTACATTCTATATGCCTGAGTAAATAATATAAAATAGTTTCTAGTGACTGCTGATGTTTAAGTGATGCATCTTATATTCAATATCTTAAAAGGGTGAAAGGTTGGTGCAAACAGCTGCTCCAACAAAGGGCCAAACTTCCTGTCACATATTTTAAGTCAAGTTCTTTAGACTCATTTATATTTGTTTTGAGATAGTAGAATTTGATAACTTCACTGACTTCATTCAATAGTTCTATGAGTTTTGTATATTCTTAACCACTTCTGTTAAATAGTTCTGTCATGGGCTGGTACAATGATACAGCAGATAAAGGTGGTCGCCTCCTCGTTGGATGACCTGAGTACACTCATTGACAAACATATAGATGGAGTGAGGGGTGATTAACTTTAATGAAATTTCTTCTGATTCCTATGCATAAACTGTTGCATAGTCAAGCCAACACACACATACACCCAAGCACACACACATGCACACACATGAATGCATGCACCCATGCACACACATGTAGACTACATATAACAAACTAAATGTGTGGCATGGGATTAAAAGGTTTCATCTATTTAATTTAAACATTTAAATCATATTTTTTCTGATCTTCCTTTTAATTTCTTAACTTCATGGTATTCAGCTTGGAAAAATGTTGAATACATATGGAATGTACAGTTTTATCTTGTTCCTGAATAAAAGGGAACATTTTTTTCAATGTTTTACGAATATAGATGATCACAGTCATAGAATTGCTTCCTTCTCTCAATCTATTGCCCTGTTTCTTTTTTGTCCACCCACTTAATTTTTAACATGATTTAACAATCCAGTACTGAAAATTTCAGCTTCTATTTTTTCTTTTCTTTTAAATTTATTTATTTTTTTATATATATGTGTATACCAGATTATAAACTCTAGACCCATGTCCCCACCTTATCCCCCCACCACACCAGAGCTCATGTATTCCACCAAACATGCTTTCATCTTTTTCTCCGTCTCTCAAAATTCTCCAAGTGGCAGTACGTTCTGAGAAAAGTTCACGGATTCAGTTTCCCATTTCTTTGACGCAGTACTATCTGTTTTTTTTCCAATATGCATCACTCCAACCTACTTGGACAAAAGGTCAATGGGCCACATGCACAAGAAATACCTTACAACTAGGTAATTGGGGCACTAGCATCCACAGATAGGGATACCATTTGTCTTTTGTTTTTCTGGGGGGACTGTGTTACTTCACTCCGCCTGCTGTCTTGTAGCTCCAGCCATTTGTCTGCAAAGCTCATATGCCCCTTTCTCTACTGCTGCACTAGAACTCCATTGTGTAGATGTCCCACATTTTCTCTATCACTTGTCAAGTTGAGGGGCATTTGTGTTGGTTCCAGCTCCTGCTCTGTGGAAGAGAGCTGAAATAAACATGGCTGTGCATGTATCTCTTGCGGTGGGGTGAGTCTTTGTTGGGACATCCCTAGAAGTGATATATGGCTGGCGCGGGGGACAGTTCATTTTGAGTCTCCCAAGGGCTCTCCACACTGCTTTCCACGGGCTCTATAGTTACATTCCCCCCAAACAGTAGATGGAGTGTCCTCTTCCCCCCCAACTCTTCCAGCACTTGGTCTCTCTGTTCTTTGACCTAGCCTGTCTTATTGGAGTAAGATGCATTTCTTAAAGTGGTTTTCATTTGCATTTCCTTATAATTAAGTGAGTGCTGAACACTTCTAAGATTTTTCTCCACTTATCTCTCTTGTGACGTTCTCTTTTACAGCTATTTCTCAATTCTGCTGTGGGTCATTTGATTTTTTTCTTGTTTTTGAGTAGTTTATCCATCCGGAAATCAATGTTTTGTCAGCTGTTTCTGTGGTGAAGGTTTCATCCCACTGTGGATTTTCTCTTCACTTCCTTGATATTTCTTTTAATGTAAAGAAGCTTTGAGTTTAATGAGGTCCCATTTATCAATTGTTGACCTTATTTCTTGCACGGCTGCTGTTCTGATTTAGGAAGTCTTTCCCTCTGCCTATGTCATGTAGTTCTGTGCAAACTTTTTCTTCTATCTCCTTCAGAGATTGGGGTTTCATGTTGAGGTATTAATCCGTCTGGAGTTGCCTTTGTACAGGGCAAGAGGTGGTAGGGGTTTTTAATTTTATTTTTCTATACGTGGTGATCCAGTTTGGCCAACACCACTTGCTAAAGATGCTGTCTTTTTCTCCAATTGTTTCTTCTTGGCCCCTTGTCAAATATGAGATGGATGATGTAAAAATGTATTTGCTCAAATTTGGTTCTTTCGTTTTGTTCCATTGGTTCAACAGGTATGTTTTTGTGCCAGTATGAGGGCGTTTTTTTTATGACTATTAGCCCTTTGTATAAGCTGAAGTCTGGTATAGAGTTCACCCCTGTGTTGCTCTTTACACACAGGGTTGTTTGGGCTATTCCGGGGTGGTCTTTTTTCCAAGTGAATTTAAGGAATATTTTTCCAAGCCCTGTGAAGAACCACTCTTGTGGATTTTAATTGGGATTGTATTCTTTAAATATATAGGAAGTTTGGGTTTCGAATGGACATTTTTTACATGTAATTTTCAATCCATGAGCATGGGATGATTTTCCATCTTCTGATTGTCTTCTTCAATTTCTTTATTTACGGGTTTAAAATTTTGTTGAGAGATCTTGGTGTCTTTGTTAGGTTTGTTCTCCTAGGTATTTTATTGTTTTTGGGCTATTGTGAGTGGGA
>VZQC01009952.1:0-74758 GCA_009823505.1 Rhizomys pruinosus
GGCAGCCATATGCCTGTATATCCCAAATCTAATTGGCTATTAGCTCTCTCCTTGGAGGAATAACCCATGGCTGATGCCACAAGCTTAATCTTCTAACGGTTAGGAGATGTTATTAGCCACAGTAAGACCCTGTCATATCTAACAGAAAAAAATGTAATTCATGGATTAACATACCACCCAAACATCTGTGTCTATACCAAAGTAACCTACCGTAAAAATTAGTACTGTTTAGATACCTATATATCTAATTGCTTGTGCTTCATTAGTAGGATTGAAAGGTTATTCCTGACAACAGCTCCAGATAAAGTAGACTGTTTTGCTTTTCATCCACCTGTGCCCCTTTTCTAAGCCTAGGGAAAAATCTGCAGAAGAGGGGGTGTGGTAGAATGTAAGGGCTGCAATTGGGGTGTATGGTGAAACCACAGCAATATAGTCTGGACACTCATTTGATCAACTTGATTGAACATACAAGCCCCCTCCCCCCCGTGCTGGATGGTGGGACCCATGGGCTGTGTGAGTTTGGGGACAACTGCTTGCAAATTGGTTTTACATGAAGGATACTTGTACTCATAAATTATTACTTATTGTTAAAAAATGAAAAAAAAAACTGAGAGAAAGATACAGGACAGTTATGGCAGAATGCATGATCTGGGATGGGGTGGGGTGGGGTGGGGGGAAGGGAAAGGGAAATATGCCTGAACTGAATTGGAAAATTATGTGCGAAATACACAAAGCATCAATAAAAAATGAAAATTAAAAAAAAGTAATCAGAGAAATCTATGATTATGTCTATATTCATAACTTGTATTAATATGGTATTTTATATTCAATAAAATTATATTCTACTTGTTAATTATGCCAATTATCTTTCAGCATAATATTTAATTACATTAAATATTTTAAAAGGTTTAAATTAGGAAAATTTATTTTATGTTTCAAGACCCTGCTGTTAATTGTCTGAGAAACATTATTGGTTTCTTTACACAATTAATATTTTTAACATAGAATCTACACTTGAAAAGGGATTATAGAATAAAAAGAAATGAGCAAATGAATGAATCAGTCACCAACTGTGTATCATAAAGGTCAAGCACATGGTACTCAAATACCAGTAATATTTCAAAGGCTAATGGTGGATATGAAAAATTTAATTCAGTATTTTGATTTTTTTATTAATTTTATTTGTTTCTGTATGTGTATGAATGTACCGTCTGCATGCAAGTTTGTGCACCCGTGTCATGCAATGCTGCAGAGGTCAGAAGAGGGTGTCGGATTCCCCTGGAACTGGAGTTCTCCTGGAATTGGAGTTTCAGACGGTTCTTGGCCACCATGTGGGAGCTGGGGATCGAACCCGGGTCCTCTGTAAGAGCGGTCGGTGCTCTCAACCGCTAGTCTCCAGCCCCAGTATTTTGATTTTTAAGAAAATTTTAAATTACTTTCAGAAAAATATTAATTTGTGAAAATGTGAATGTTGTTGAAAGTTATAATTTAGGGTTATTAGATTTTATTGAACTTGATTAATATTAGAATTTTACTGGTTTTAATTCTATACCTGTTTAGTTATTGGAGGAAATAGGGCAGAGAGTCAAACATGGCAACATTTTCTTTGCCTTAATCTGAAAGCTTCTGGAAAGCAACAATATTTACTTTGTGAATTAATTTATAATTGATCTTTAACCACACTGTATTTGGTAGTGTTTGAACGATTCTGCTTTAGGGAAAGTGATTTCAGCCTCTGATGAAAATTAATTACTTTCCCTTAATAAACAACTTTTCATATATGTAAATTAAGATAATATTTTAATGTTAATCTGAAAATTATAGAGAAATTTCAGAAAGAGAAAAAATTACTCATGCATTCTGGTCAATTTGCTTATGATACTACACTGACTTGCAAGTAAAGTATCAGCTTCATTCTATCATGTTTGAAGAAAACAAAATCTAGTTACTCTCAAGTCTGAAATGTATTTTCAAGGTTTGAACATTCTTTAAATCTTTTGTCAGGACTTCTGCCAGTCAATTTAATAGATATTTCATTTAACCTACAAACTGGCATCTCTATTTCCTTTTTAGGATTTCATATTTAGTCCTTATTCTTTATGGTTGTATTAAAATTTCAAAGGCATCATTGAGAGAAATAAAAAGCCTAGGGAGATATATGTAAATAGAAATATAAATTCAGTGAAAACATTAGAGGAGTAACACCAACCTATTAATTGCTATATTTTTCTTTATTTTTTTCAAATATTCCTACATTTGTTTTTAAAACACTTCTTTATTTGTTTATTTATTTTATGTGTATGAATGTATTGTCTGCATGTAGGTCTGTGCACCCATGTCGTGCAATGCCGCGGAGGTCGGAAGAGGGTATCTGATTCCCCTGAAACTGGAGTTCCCCTGGAATTGGAGTTACAGACGGTTCTCAGCCACCATGTGGGTGCTGGGGATCGAACCCGGGTCCTCTGCAAGAGTGGTCGGAGCTCTTAACCGCTAGGCCATCCCTCCAGCTCCATATTTCTACATTTATAACAAGATCATATCTTAAGATTCAAGGGAGAATATGGTAACTATATGTAGACATCTAATTCATAATTACTTTCACTTTTACATTATTTCTTATAACACTATGTTCTACTTTGAAAATGTTCAGAATTTTTAAAAATAGACTTATTCTGTCATTTTTTGAACAATAAAACAAGAAAACTTACTGACTTTCCTGGTCCTTTACAAAATGAACGTGAAGTGGTGATCATACTATTAAGAATACTGATAATGGAGCAGATGAACAATTCAGTTGGATCAATCACCCAGTTCTAAGATTTTATAATATGGAGATAAACTTCTTGAAATTCTATTGAACTACAGAATTAGTCAAATCGTGTGTAACATTGTGATTCTTTTGAAGTCAATAGTTATTTACTGAGTGTATGTCTATGCCAAGTTCATTAGTAGGGAAACAGGACACAGTAGTGAACAAGAGAAATCAGAAATAGGATCATAGAGAACCCTTCTTATTTAGTTGAAAGAGTATATTACAGGCAAAAAGTATGAAGGACTCCTTAAATAAGATAATCATAGTAGAGACTGATCTTATGAAACAAATTAGATGGAAGACTGAGAAACAACCTGACTGACAACATTAGACTTAATGACAAATTGAGACCTTTGGAAAATCTCATGTGGGAAGTAAAGACAGGATAAAATGAAGGTTTGGAAGATTAGCACTGCTGGCCTAGGAAATATCCCATGACAAAGATGTGATAGAGTTGTGCTGAAAGAGATGGAGATTCTGTGGGCCAGAATGTAAACAAGTAGAGGAGAATCGCTAAGGGAAAACGTGGGCAAAATGCAAATAACACTTTAGGACCCATGGCTTTAAAAAGTATTGAATTAAATTTAGGGTTGGTAATTGCTCTCGAATTATTACTACTGCATGTTACCAGCCACTTGTAATAAATGTCAGCCATGGGGCTGCTGAGAGGGCTCAGCAGTTGATCATCCATACTGCTCTTGCAGAGGACCAGAGTTCTGCTCCCATAAGTACTTCAGTCAGCTCACAGGTGTCTGAAACTGCAGTTCTGGAGTTTGGATGACCTCTTCTGGCCTCTATGGGCACCTGCACTCATGGGTACATTTTATACATAGATAGGTACATTCACATAACAAAATTAAAAGAAAATATTCTTTTCAATCTATAATTTTTGTTGGATTTTGGCGTATTTCATACAATATATCTTAATCATATTTAGACTTTTCCCCATCTGCACCCCTCCCCCATAGCCCATCCACTGCCATTGTGTCATTTATGCTTAAGGCCCCTTGAGTCAAGCTTCTGTACCCAGATGTCCCACACTGTGAGTTCATCCACTGGAGCCTGTTCAGCCTATCTACTTTCACTTCCTCTATAAAGACCGACTTTAGTGGCTAGAGAGATGGTTCAGTGTTTGAGAGAACTCAGCGCTCTTGCAGAGGAGCTGGGTTCAATTCCTAACACAGTTTAGCTAATAGTGGACTTTTAACACAAATCCATGAAATCCAAAGCCTTCTGGTGACCTCTGTGGGCACTGAAGGACACATATAAATAAATTAATTCACTAAAAGTTCCTCTTCTAAGGTTGAAGACTCCTGTCCATTTTTCCATTTTTTAATTTTTTTTTTTTTTTTGGTCTTTTCATGACAGGGTCTCCCTGTATTCCCAGCTGTCCTGGAACTCCCTCTGTAGACCAGGTTGGCCTTGAACTCACAAAGATCTGCCTGCCTCTGCCTCCCGAGTGCTAGGATTAAAGGCGTGCACCACCACACCCAGCCTGCATTTTTCCATTTTTATGCTGAGTGTTCATCTGAGTGAGTTAGCATGGGTTCTACACATGATGTCATCATGGAAAGCTGATATGAGTAAGCAACCAGCCAATTGGAAAACACTGTTTCCTTGTGGCCACATAACAGCCCTGGCTCTTACATTCTTTCAGCGTCCTCCTCCACAAAGCTCCGTGTGCCTTGGGTGGGTGAGGTTTAACATATGCTGAAGTTTAAATAGGTTTAAATTTTCCACGGACACACGTTCTGCAGTCTCTTACTCTCTATACTTTGGTCAGTTGTGGTCTTTTGTATTAATCACTCTCTGCTGCTGGAGAAGCTTCCCTGGTGAGACTTAACTGTCGAATTAACATTCTTTCTACCCCTGTTGCTCCATGACTTTAAGTGTGGAATTTCTGTTTTAGAACTGTCACTCAGGCACAGGATCTTATCAGTCCATGACCAGTTGTGGAACTCTGTAACAGTCCATCTGTTACAGAAGAAGATTCTTTGATGAATGCTGAGAGGGCTGCTTGTCTGTAATGTAGGAATCTGTACCTAGTATACAGTACGAAATGGGGTTGGCTAGGGATGTGACAAATGTGGTGCTTTCTCCAGTATCTGTGGCCTCTTCATGAATGTGAATTTTTCTATGTTGACACCACACATGAGTTTCCTCCCACTGTGTGAGATTTAAGTCCAATTATATAACTTTTTTTTTTAAATCCCCCAAACAAAAATGTCACTGCTGAGTTGCTGTAGTTTGTTGTGCTGGTGATTGTTGTGGTTAATAGTCTTTAAATCATGGGTTGGACCATTGATTGATTGTCTTTCTTAGCAGCTTGTATAATATTGTCTAAAACTATGAGAGCTAGTCTTCAAGGAGGAGGCTTCCAGGTCAGTTCCAGCTTCATTGTTCTAAGTCCTGTGTCTGCAGTATGTCCTGTCTTAGCAAAGGATCTTAATTTTAAGTTATGGGAGGCAACTCAGGGCTGTGGCAGTAGTCTGTGTAAATTGGAATCTCTTGGACTTACCCTGACCAACAACTCAAAATGAGGTTTCTCCTGCCGGGCACTGCATTTCTTGTTATATAGCCTTCAGGTGTACACATGCACTCGTGTACAGATATTCTGTGGATTTTTTTGGTAAGTTTTTGAACTAACACATTTCCTTCTGGCATTCTCTCTTTCTCTCTCTCTCTCTCTCTCTCTCTCTCTCTCTCTCTCTCTCTGAAAGTAACCCCAATTTCCCCATTTCTTCCTGATTATAGCTCCCCCATTATTCACCCTCTCTCTCGATTCTTTTTCCGCCTAGCAGCTTTTTTTCCCCCTAAGTCTGTGTGCTACTTCACTTACTAGAACAGTTTGGAGTTTCATGATTTTAACCATTGAGTCCGCCTGCATTGTGCACTTAAATCATTCATTCATTGATTGAGAGGAATTTAGGTTCTTTCCATTTCTTAGCTATTGTGAACAAGGCATCAACACACATGAATACACTTGTATATTGGCAAGAAGCTGAGACTTTTGGTTATATTTTCTAATTTTGTGAATAATTTTGTGGGAATTTTTATTAGCATTGCATTGAACCTACAAGTTGCTTTTGGTAGCATGGCCATTTTCACAATACTAATTCTACTAATCAATGAGCACAGGAATTCAAAAAGAATTATCTTTGTGTCTTCCTCAATTTCTTTCTTCAAAAATTTAAATTTTTAAATGTAAACATGTTTAATGTGTTTGGTTATATTTACTCCTCGATATTTTATTTTTTTGAGGCTACTGAGAATTTCACGCTTTCCATGAATTCTTTCATATACAGAAAGAGTACTGATTTTGTAAATTGATTTTTTAACCTGCCACTTTGTTGAAAGTGTTGATCGTTTCTCAAGGTGTTTAGGTAGAATTTGGGGGATGTTTTCTGTATATTAGCAGATCATTCATAACAATAATGAGTAAATAAGCACTAAATTATGCTGCACCCAGTTTCATTAAAACAGTACTTGAGACTTTAAGATTGAGATTAGCAACTCAGTAATAGTAGGTACCTTCAGTACCCCAGTTTCTCCAATAAACAGGATATCTGACCAAAGAATAAATTCATAAAAATACAAATGAAGCAATATCATACATTTTCATATTCTTTTTGAAAACAATTTTTATTGAAGTTTTGTGCATTTTATACAATATTTATTAATCAAATTTAGACCCATCCCCCCTTCCTTGTCCCCCACCCCATCAGAGCTCATGCATTCTGCCATACATGTCTCATTTTTTTCTTAGTCTTTTTGGAACTTTTCACTGCAGAAGTTTACTGTTTTGGGAAGAAGTTTACTGTTTCAGTAAGTTTATTGACCCATTCTTTGCTGTTGTTGTTGTTCCACCCAATTTGTATTGCTCCAAAATATGCATATATACATGCCACACATATACGAAAATTATGACGTCTGAAAATAAACTATAGGTTAAATACAGCACATGTTTAGGGATTCACATTTTGACAACAGAGTTGCATGCAGGTAAAGAAAAATATTACTTTATATTCCTACATTACATAGAAAGTTGATGCTTAAAATTGGATGTTATATTTACTACAAAAAAAGCCAAAAACTAGAATCATTCAGTTTGCCTTACATTTGTAAGAGATTTGGTGCTACAATCCACAAATGAGGGACACCATATGTCGTTTGTATATGAGAAGCAAATATAGTTAACATGTTAATTTCTATACTTGCACTGCTTATCAGGTATGTGTGTTGACTTGAACCCTTGTTTTCACACTTTCAGGCATTAGAATTGTGTGGTGTCATCATCCAATTATAATGACTTCTAAGGTATGAATTTTACAAACTATGTTCCCTTCATTAGAATATTGAATTCATTTCTAGCTTAATTTATTTCAAACTGTTCTTAAAATACCTTTGTGACCTCTTCTACTAATAAAATCTAGGACAACAATACCGTTCAGAAAATGATGAGACTATTATTTTCCATATGCTACCTAATACTACATATCCATACTCAATTTGAATTAGGTTAACAATTTTGAGATAGTCTTCAAACATTGATATCAAAGCCTCCAATTACTAAAATTCTTTCGAGCCATTAAATAAATGTTTGATTTTTAGGTTCTGAAATGTACTTTATTACACAAACTGAAATAAATAAATTCTCATCATTTTTATGTCCATGTCATTTAGTGTGCCAAATCATACAAAAATATGAGTGGCATTTGCAATTTTATGATGTGAACACTATATTTATGCTTTCTTTATAATTTATTTTAAAGTGTTACACACCCTTTGAGGATGATTGGGTGTGAAATATTATAATTCTGACATATAAAATGGTTACAAGAACACTCAAATATCTTCCAGTTCTTACAATCTATCAAGCAGTTAAAGGAAGAAAAAAAATTATTCTGAGCAATATGTGCCTTTCAACTTCCACTTAAGTTCCAGAGGTCTTAAGCTTTCCTGTTGCAAATTGCACTTTGGAATTATTATGCATCCCTGTGTGCATTGTATTAATGTCTGATATTTTCAGGAATGTACATGCAATACAAACAGGTGGGTGCATCCCCCCAAAAAAAGTAATCAGTCGGGCTGGAGAGATGGCCTAGCGGTTAAGAGCGCCGACTGCTCTTACAGAGGACCCGGGTTCGATCCCCAGCACCCACATGGTGGCTGAGAACCATCTGTAACTCCAATTCCAGGAGAACTCCAGTTCCAGGGGAATTCGAGACCCTCTTCTGACCTCCGCGGCATTGCACGACACAGGTGCACAAACTTGCATGCAGACAGTACATTCATACACATACAGAAATAAATAAAAAAAAATTAAAAAAGTAATTAGTCACAGGAAGCTTTTGTGAGTACAACAGGCACTGCATGTAAGGCTATTCAAATCGTTCCTAAAAGAAATTTTAAGAGTATTTCACAGCTAAAAAATACAAGCATGAAAAATAATACTTTTGCCAAATACATGTACGAATTTGACTTGAATTATTATACACTTTATTTTTATGAGGCTTTAAAAACACAAAATTTATGTGTTATACAAAGTCTTAATAATTTACATTTTTTTGCTTTTATTGATGTTTTATATATGTCAGACATCATTTTTCAGTTCAATTTAGGCATATTCCCCTTTCCCTTCTCCCCATCCCACCCCAGATGATGCATTCTGCCATAAATGTCCTGCATCTTTCTCTCCGTCTTTTATGTTTAGGAGTTCACATTTTCTTCTCTTAATTTTATATTATTCTAAAATATGGATACCTACTTTCCACTGATATACAGTAATTACAGAGTCTGAACCTAAGTGGTGGGTGTAATCTAGAGCTCGTTGAAAGATTTACATTATAACAACATAGCTGCTTTCAGATAAACAAAAATATAACAATAATATTGTTCAGCTTACCTTTCAACTGAGGATTTGGTGTTAGTATCCACAAATGAGGGAAACCATTCCTGATTTGGTTTTGGGGGACTATGTTACTTCACTTAGCATAATGTCTTCTAGTTCCATCCATTTACCTGCAAAGTTCATGATGTCATCTTTCTTTACCACTGCATAGAACTCCATTGTGTAGATGTACCACATTTTTGTCATCCACTCATCTGCTGAGGGACATTTGGGTTGGTTCCAGCTATTTGCTATTGTGAAGAGAGCTGCAAAAAACCTGGATGTGCACGTATGGCCTAGTGCTTAAGAGCACATGGATATTTCTCATCCAACAATTACTGGCTGCCAATAGTTCCTCTAGGGATTTTTTTTTTTTCTGGATTGAGCTTACTATGTCTTGTACACATTGTTATAATTGGTGTTAGTTCATATGAGAATCTGCCCAGCTGTCTGGAAAATGTTTCTTTGTGATCATTCACAACCTCTGGATATTAGAATCTTTCTGCCTTCACATATATTATGATCCTTTAATCTGGACAGGTAGCTGTTCCATATAGGTATCTTATTCAGCACTAACCACTGTAGATGAGAGGTTGTGGGCTCATGTAAAAATCAAATTCTGCTGCATGAAAGAGCGTCCCTGGTGAGAGTTGAATGATTTACTCTATGGGTGTAACAATATGTCATTAAGAGTCCATTTAGGGGATGGAGAGCTGGCTTAGCAGTTACGAGCACTGACTGCTCTTGCAGAGGGCCTAGGTTCCATTCCCAATACCAACATGGCATCTAACAACCATCCATTAAGTCCGGTTCCAGGGAGTCCAATGATCTCCTCTGATGACTATGGGCCTTACATGACAAGGGTGCAGGCAATACACTCATCCATATAAAATAATAAATAATTAAATAAGTAGTCAGTTTAATGCTATGTCCATTTATCAGAATAATAGTAGTAGGATCACCCCTAAGTTCTGTCTAGCCACAAGTTCCTAGAACTGATATTCACGTCAGGCATGGACTCCATCTTGTGAAGTAAAACGATCTTGTGAAGTACGATTTAAATCCAATCAGAAAGTTGTTGGTTTTGTCCCACAGCATCCAAGCCACTCTTGTGCCAGTTGGCATATTTTGCCAAGTCAGTTGTTGTTGTAGTTCACAGGAGTTGGTGTTTAATTTTCCTTTCTTGGTAACATGCATAACACCCTCCTTTACTTTGAAAGCTAGCCAGTAGAGATAAAGCTTTGAGGTCTATAACAGCTTGATTCCTTTTTGCTTTATCTATGGCTCCTGTTTGTAGTGTCTTCAGCAATAGGGTATTATTATCAAGTTCTGGTCAGTAACCAAGAACAGGAGCAGTGGGCAGTTTGAGGGTGTACAGGGCCCCTGGTCAACAGCTTATAAAGAGGAGTCCATTTCTGCCAATTGGGATTTTTATTTACGAGCCTGTGTTGTCTAGTAGTGACAATGTCTCCCTGTTATAGGGTAAAACCTATTTTTTTACATTGTATATTATATACTTTAAAACTTGTTGTAATGTTAGGTTTCCATATGACATTATCCAAATGGTTTAGTGTTAATTATCCTTCCCCTGAAGAACTTCCTTAAACAAGACCTTTAAACTAAACCAAGAAAGAAAAATTGATAAACATGATTTACCATTAAACTCCATTTTCAACAAAGTAATTATTAAATGCTGATATAACATTTTAAAAACTCACTGGCAATTAAAAGACAAAGAGATAAGGAGGAAGATAAACAAGTAGCCAGCAAAGGGTACACCACAGAGTATATAAACAGCTTCTCCTGAAGATCTTACATCAAAGACCAACCCTTAATGGCAAAAAAATATTTGTGACAAGTCTTCACTTCAACTCTATTTAAGAAAGTGAAATTAGTGAATATTTAATAGAAAATCAAAACTGACAGAAGCCAGCATATTGTTGATGACATCAACTGTCAAGGAATTTTCAGAAATGGTTTTATGTACTATAAATTATTTAAGTCATATTTAATAGCATTAACAAGCGTCTAGTTAAAGTGAAGATCTTCCTCTGAGTGAAGAGGCAGGAAAACTGCAGGGTGCACAACCTGATAAATGCTCTTAAATGATTTCTATCAGGTCTTGGCCATTGTGTAGGATGTGGTTCTACCAATTGATCATTTACTTGGTGGAAGATAAACACAAATTTTTACAGCTACTGAAGGAGCATCATTTCCAAACTTGCTTAAGAGCACTCCAACAGTCCACCAGTTTGTGTAATGTAACCCATAAAAAGTCTTCTGTTCACACATCCATATAGGGCTATGTGATAGTAAAATCATCAGAGGATTTTATCTGAACAAAATCAAACAAACTCAACTTCTTTCAAACAATGTGCCTAATTCATACAACAGAATCTCATATAAGGGTAAAAATAAAAGGAATCTCCTTCCATGTATCAAGTATGGCTCCCATCTACGCAGTATTTTATAAAATAAAAATATAAAACCGTGTAGAGCATAAATAAAACTATACATTGTTAAACAGTGACAGAAACACATTTAAGCTTAGAATTATCCATATGCATTAGCAGTGTACAAAAATATTTTGGAATAAATCATCAAATTAATAGCACTAGTCATCTCTCCAAGATATAGAGGAGTGAGAAATTTGGGCTTTTCATGGAATTAGATATGTATTAGAACATCTGCACATAGCCAATTATTGAATTAATTCATGCCCCTTTGAATAACAATTTTGTCTCCCAGCCAAGTACTAACCCAGGCCCGACCCTGCTTAGCTTCCAAGATCAGATGATATCAGGCACGTTCAGGGTAGTATGGCTGTAGACTAAATAACAATTTTGTAAATCTCTATATGTTACCAATCTACCTAGAAACATGTACACACACACACACACACACACACACACACACACACACACCACATTTCTCTTCCTACACATGCATGGACGTGCAAAATAGAAAAACAAATTGATTACTGTTTGCTTACAAATATTAGAAATCTTCTTTGATGTCCTGAAAGCAAGAAATTTAAAATGCCAAGGAAACATTAGAATAAAGAAGGCAAATATTGATCTGTTAGATGATATGGTATCAGTGTTCATGGCTAATTGGATTGTACAACTGTTTGGCTGTGATTGCAAGCTATTAGGAAACTAGCATTGTCCTTAAGGTAAGACTTATTAAATCTAAAGAAATAAGAATAAAATTCTACTTCAGTTATTAAGAATATTTAACAAATAATCAATATTTATCATTTTTCAAAATCAACAGATCTTAAAGCAGATGATTCATGAAAAGATTTAGGAAAGATCAAATCTTTCAAATATGATTCTAAATTTGCTCACTTATAAAATCAGAATCACACTAAAAAATAATCACACTAATCAAAAAGAAACATGTAAATGATTTGATAAAATTTGTGTTTCTAGCAATTAAAGGCAAAACAATTGTTTATAAAATAGTCTTTTTTTATTTTTTTAACAACTCTAGACCCATGTCCCCTCCCATTCCCCCACCCCACCAGAGCTCATGCATTCTGCCAAACATGCTTTCATCTCTTTCTCAATCTTTCTCAATTTTCTCCATGAGGAAGTTGACTGTTTTGAGCAGAAGTTCATCGTTTCAGTCAGTTCTTCGATGCAGCCCTTTCTGTTGTTGTTGTTGTTGTTGTTGTTGTTTCCAATATACATCAATTCCAACTGCTTTGGACAAAAGCTCATGGGGCCATACACAAGAAATAATTACAACTAGGTAATTGACACTAGCATCCACAGATGAAGGATACCATTCGTCGTTTGTTTTTCTGGGACTGTGTTACTTCACTCAGCGTGATATCCTCTAGCTCCAGCCATTTTCCTGCAAAGCTCATGATGTTGACTTTCTTTACTGTTGCATAGAACTCCATTGTGCAGATGTACCACATTTTCTCTATCCACTCATCAGCTGAGGGGCATAAAGTAGTCTTGTAAAAATGATGTGATGTTAAATATAGGAATGACCAACCTGTGGTTTGCTGCTGACTCTCCAATTCACCTTTCCCATATTTACTCATAACGCACATCAGTCACAGTTAGGAAACATTGATACAGTTGGGTGTTGTGGAGTAGGCATCCAAGTCAGTGGTAACGAGCTTTCCAAGCATGTGCAAGGCCCTGGGTTCGTGTCCATCACAGCTCCATTTGATCATTTCATGGATCCACTCCCTTCCATTTCCTCACAACAAAATGTGACCATTAAATAAATTTTGCCAAACAAAAGAGTCCAGATGAGAAAAACAGTGTAAGTTGGCCCAGAAGACAATAACTGCCAGCCAGAAATGTGAGCATTTAAGGGAGGGATATGTCATGATATAAAATTAAGACCAAAGTCTCTCTGAGCTAATTAAAATGGATGCTGTCAGCTAGGGTGTTTCAGAACAGGAGAAAAATATAAAGGAAATAGAGAAATAACAAGGTAGGAAATTTGTAAAACCTGGTAGATTGGTAGCCCATGCTGAGAGCTATATGTTTGTCATCAGTTAGAGTCTAATGATTTGAGAAATGGGGCGGTTCAACAAAGGATGTGATTCTCAAAGAAACTGATGTTGATTTGGCTAAGAGAGCAAAAGGAAATAGTAAATAAAATTGGAATATGAAAAAAGTCAGATTGCCAATGAAAAGTAAATGTTTTCTTCAAATGCTAAAAAAAAAATGAATTTAAAAATGAGAAAAAAATCCATTAAGGTCCTGAGAATAGGAGCTGAAGATATAGTACAGATTGTAGAAGATCTTGCTAGAAATCTGAGTTCAAACCACAGTATCCAAATAAAGATACGTGGAGAGAAGTGACTCAACAACATATTCCTCTCTTCTCCAGGTATTGTGGTATACACACACCCAGCAATAAAATTAGCTTAAAAAAAAACCTTACATGAGTACTGTGT
The DNA here is from genome assembly GCA_009823505.1 of Rhizomys pruinosus. Taxonomy (NCBI): domain Eukaryota; kingdom Metazoa; phylum Chordata; class Mammalia; order Rodentia; family Spalacidae; genus Rhizomys; species Rhizomys pruinosus. The sequence continues at coordinate 13,630 of VZQC01009952.1, forward strand.
TTATATCACTACACTCCTCCCTCACCCACTCTGACTCATCACTCTCAATTTTTGTCCTATTCTTTAATTATTATTGTTTTACACACACACACACACACACACACACATAATGGGATGAGTATATGCAGGTTTAAAATTCTCAAAAATTATTTTAAAACACTTAAAATAGATAAATCTAGGGGGGGAAACCACAGAATTCCATCCATGGGAAGTGACTAAAGTCAAGCATGTAAGGTGACCTTAGCTCAGCTCTTGAGAACCCATGTAAATGCCAGTGGGTGTGGCCTGGCATTCTGGCATTTAATAGTTAAATTCTGTCCCCCAAAATAAACTTTTGCAAAGGAAAACTTTAAAAAGACTGAGAGAAAGATACAGGACATGTATGACAAAACACAGGAACTGGGGTGGGGTGGGGGAAAGGGAAAGGGGAATATGTCTACATTGAACTGAAAAATGTATGAAATATACAAAATGCCAATAAAAATATTATTAATAATAAAAATAATAATAATAATAATATTAGAGACAGGGTTCCCACAGAAAGCTAACCAGCTCTCTATTTGCATTGGAAATACTGAGTTCATCTGCAACCTTGAGTAAGATGAGGAATGATTTAAAGCCCTCCAAAATCAGCCATCATGCTTGCATGCCAACACACCACAACATCACACCCACACACACTGCGGTTGCTCGCAGGAACACTGTAATGCACATGCACAACACCTATAAACACATAAGCAACAAGCCAAAAAGGTGTAATATAAAATGTCAGGGATACCATGAGGTGTGTAGTATTCATAATAACTGAAATTATAACTTTTCATAAAAATAAATGCATCTAAAAAACATACGTATTTAGATGATTAAAACACATTCCTGGATATTTGATAACATTATAATAAGAGAAGACTTCTATAGTGGCAAATAAAAATTAAAGATTCTGTTGCATATTTTTCTTGGATTTTTGTTGTAGTATACAACAAATATCCTTTTGTTGTCTCTTTCTACCCATACCCTATCTGTCCCACTTAGTACCATCTTCAGACCCTCACCAGATTTCATCATGCATTCTGTCATTTGTTAAAGACAATCAACACAATTTAGTGTACCCAGGTGTCCTTCAATCCAAGTTCATTCACCAGGGTCTAGGCAGCCTATATAGGGAAGATAGGTCTTAAAAAGATCAAATCAAAACTCCTAAAAACCTGACATGAGAGGCCAAGATGATTCATAATACATTTCACCAATGATTTTAGAAAGATTAATTTAATCTACTAAAAACTAACTTTGCTTTACTCTAGCTCTGCCTGAAATTATTTTTTTACAGCCTAGTAAAAGTTCCAGCTTACCTGAGTGGGAGCCTCCATATTAGTCAGCGTTCTCCAAAGAACCAGAATCAATAGAATATATGATAATGAATATATTATAAGATAGATTATATATATATAATACATACATAGTACTATATAGTCGCTCTAATATCATTAATTATGATCAGATGATATAGATACATTTACAATATACTGACTATATATATATCCATACAATGAACATATCTACCTGTCCCGGCCTATTAGTCCGCAATTCTGCTAAAAGAAAACCAGAATCAATAGAAATTAGTCTCATATGTATATATATACAATCATAAATAATAGACGAATGAATATGAGATTGATATTAACATATGATTCATTGATTTGCTCAGGGACAAGAGTCCAAGGAGTCCAACAATATGCTGCCACACCCTGGAGAGCTGAGATTCCAGGTACATGCTACAAGTCTGCAAGTCTGGAATGGGGTTCTCAGTAGTCGCTCTCAATCGGGTTCAGAAGGCCGATGGATTCAGGAGATCTGCCATCTCAGACAACGCTTGGAATCTAAGAAGGTTGATCACACGGCAGCAGAGACAAACCACCTGTGAGAGAGAGCAAGACACAGAAAGAAAAAGGGACCCAGCTCCTTCTTCTGCCTTGAGGTCTTTTATACTGGCTTGACGGCAGAAAGCAATGCCTACATTTAGGTTGGCCATCCAGCTTGAGGTAGTCCAACTGAAGATCTCTTCTCATATTTGTTTTTTAGACCCTAATCCAGTCAGTTGACATCCCAGGATTAACACCATCGAAGCCCCTTAGGAGATAACTTCCTAATTCATTAATGAACTGTTTATCCCCCGTGTGTTGCTACAAGAACTTCAGTATCATTAATGATAAGATCTTGTCTCTTCATCGACTTCTCTTCTTGACAGATTAGGATCAAAGTATTCATATTGAGAGATGCAAGCAGTCCCTTAATGTGCATGTGAGTGTCGTACACTCCCTAACGAGAGGCCACACTGCTACTGGTTCATGAACTCCTACTGCCTGTTTCACCGCATCTCTGTGCTGCGTGGGTGTCAATTCATCGTGGTTTCATAGACATTATGATGGTCAATCAGACCATAGTGTTAAAATCTACTCTGCCCGACCACCCATAATATATATCTATTCTTGATGTGCACCAGAATCCGGGCATGTATTCATGCTCAGAGGAAGGTTATAGAGGATCCCTCTGAAGCCTATAGCAAGGTCAAGCTATTGCATGTAGTTATTTTGGTATCCTGATGATCCAAATCACATCTGAGTGATTGTAGCTCCCATTAGAGCTTTTCCATATTTGAGAGAGGGTGTCACTATATAGATCTTTCTACCCTGGAACTCACAGAGTTCGTCCCTGCTCTCCTGCTCATCAAATTCTAGTGATTTGAAGTAAGTAGAAATGGATCACCAGCCCAACTGCTTGGAACTGAGCATGACAAATTCTATATAATGATAAATTATAATAATAAATGACAAATAAAGTGTTAAAACTGAAAACAGGAATACATGTAATGCCACAGGGATTGTTACAGATTAGAGAAATCCTTCTGTACCAATGGATAAACTGCATTAAAACCAATTATTCTTTCCTGAACAGTTCTTTGTAAATCAGAAATGGAGGCAGACTCAGCTGCAAAATAATGTATCCAAAGCTCCAAGAATCTGCCAACTAATGCTAAACTATTTGTCAAGAATATGACCATCAACTTGGGCAAATAAGGATGTGTTCTCTGACAAAAAACATGCTCCAAAGTTTCTCTGGTTGAAAGTAGGTTAATAGAAAGCATTGGAAAGTTATCCCCAGTTCATAGGGGGCAACACACCGTTTGATCACCAGACTTGGGGGGCGAGGCAGGGTAAAGATTAAACGGGTGCCAGCCTGGTCTACAAGTGATGCCAGGCATCTGGGAGCTAACAAGGGACATACATCAATCTCAAAAAGAAACAAAAACCAAATAACATAAACAAAATATGATAGGGGGGGAGAGAGAGAGAAGAAAAGAGATGCAGAGAAAACTAGTATCAAGTTATTGCAATCATTATTTATAAATTACAACAGAGGATATCCAAAATTTATCTGTAAGACCCATAAAATATCAAATTACTTACAAGTTTTTGAGAAGAAGACAGGTGCACAAATGTCAGTAAAGATTTTATTTTCAAGCACTGGACAAATGAAAGTAAAACTTTACAAGTATTTTACTTATGATAGTCTAAAATTTCATGGAATAAATGGAATGACAGGTAGGTGAACTCAGTGAATTTGTAAAGAGTTTGTGGAGTCACTGAGAGGGAACCCGAGTGACAATATGTGAAAAAAGTAGATACTATAATGAAGAGATTATTTAAAAATCATAAAAAAAGAAATGGTTATTAAAAAAATAATATATCAAGAAAATGATGGATAATAAAAATCCAGGTACTGAGTTTCCCTCAAAATTTGATATCTGTAAATAGAAAGTTATTGTTATTAAAGGAACTGGAGTCATGGCCGACCAGTTTAGAGAGCACTGAATTGCGTTGGCAGAGGACCTGGGTTTGGTTCACCCCCAGAATTGGACATGGCAGCTAATGACCGTTCATTATATACTCCAATTCCAGATGCCTGGAGGAACGTCTTCTCGCCCTCTGTGGGCATTGTAAGTGACACTGTGCATCTTATCACCATGCAAGCAATACACTTATGCACATAACGATTAAAAAAATAAAATAAATTTCTCTGAACATAAACTATTCAAAGCATACACTCAAAAATAAATACAAACTCAAATAACGAAAAAACTGGGTGTATGGTGTGTGTGGCAGAGTGTATGGACTCTTGCCTATATGTATACAGTCAGAACCAGACCTTTTGGATGTCTTCTACTTTTCTTTCTCCATTCATCCCTGTGTTTTGAGACAGGTGATGACAGGTTCTACTTTGCTGCTCCACTCAGGGTGAGAAAACAACTCTGACCGAATCCCAATATTGGGGAGCGAAAAGGATTTTTGCATCTACATCTCATGTTCCACAAGTTCATTTCAATGAATTACCCAAGTTAAGACTCGAAGGGCAAGGAACCTGGAGTGCAGGAGCTGAGAACCACAGCCGGAGGAACCACTGGCTGACCTGGGCTTTGCTCTTTTGTCCAATGCTCAGGCCTGCGCATGTGTTGTTGTCAAATTTTTTATTATGAATTTTAAAATGTATATAGATGAGATGTTGTCTGTAGTGTGTAGTGCACCCTGTCATGCAAATGCATGCCACGGTCAGAAGGGGCATGGATTCCCATCCTGGAACTGGAGTCAAAGAAAGGTTCTCAGTCACCGACAGCCACGCACCGTGTGGATGTTTAGGAGATATGACCCTGGCCCGATCTCAACAGCAGTCAGTGCTCTTAACCATCCCCTGAAGCCATCCTCCACCCCTCGAAGCCGACGTCTTATTTATGAATACCAACACCTGACCAAGGATGGCAACACCCACCAATGGGGCTGTGGCCACCCGTCAGCTGAACAATCATAACAATAAGAACAACATTCCAGTGTAACTACGACATGCACTACACGCCTGTTCACAGAGGCAATTCCCCCACCACTTGATGAGACTGAGCCAGCCCATTCCCAGCTGTTGTTCAAGTCTGGACACTATAAGTTTGCCAGGACAGAGAGAGAAAAAACTCATGCATTTTAACTAGAGACCTACAACTGAACCTAGTCTCTCCAGAACCCGCCTCGCCATTCCAGCACACACTGGTGAGATAGGCAAAACGGCAGGACATGCGGCCTTTTTGAGCACGCTGAGAATTTTTTGAAGTCCTTGACATTCAACAAGCACTGCTCCCCACTGAGCCAGCTCTCCATCCGATCCACCTCCAGATACAAGCAATCCTTTATAACCGAATTGGTGACATCGGACTGTAGCATGCGGTCACGCAAGCCTGATTCTGCTTATGTTAATTTAAACTCATGAAACCTTCAACAAATTTTCCTAAACTTTAACTTTTTAAAGATATTAGATTTTCCAAATATTCTTACACATAAAATATAAACATAACACTTTTTAAACTTTTATATAAACGGATAAAAAATGTTGTTACAATATTGATTATTATATTGAGTTAAGTTAAGAGAGAGAGTAATTCTGAGTGAAAATAATTTACTTAGAATAACATTTAGGAGAAAGAACCATAAAAGAAATGAATTTAAGCAGGGTGGTATGAAACATCCCTGAGCTTGCAGCTCTCAGGAGGTGTGTCAGTGGCATCAAGGTCTACACAGCAAGACACTGTCTAAAACATATAAGGAAACACATAGAAAAAATACTAGTAATTGTTACAGTGCAGTTAGCAATATTGCAACTAGTTTATCGAGCCATAAGTACTCTGAAAGGTTACCTATAATCAAAATTACTTGCAATGGAACCATAAAACTTTACCTACTAATGTTAATAACACTCAGATATGGAAAGTTATACTAGAATAAAATAAGTTGAGTGAAGAAACTATTTATCTCTGCAATCTGCATTTTCATTTAACTTGCTCAATTTTTAGCAACTAGGAGAAAATACTTGATCAATTAAGTTACTTCTACATTGGATAATGAGGTTGTGACGAAAAAGTTTTATACTATATTAAATCAATACTCACTCATTGTTGAATATCCAAGATGAATATAGATTAGTCTGTCTTCATGTGTAGAATTTTAGTATTGTATATAAAACAATTCTAACCGTACTGGGACTTATTATGAAATAGAAAACTCTAAAAGTATAAAAAGTTTTCTCTTACCTAATAAATGTCAGCCCAATTAGAATGGAAACATACAAGAACTGTCATGACATGCCATAAAATTTTTAATAGACTATAAATGACTAAACAATCTACATTACCATAGAAAGTAGAACTTCTCTATCTTGAAAGAAATCTTATGAGATTTTAAGCAGTTAGTAAAGGAGGGATACATCATTTTCTATTTATGTGTTTGTGTGTGTGGGTGTGTGTGTGGTGGTGTGTGTGTGTGTGTACTGACTGGAAACAGATACTGTTTCAAGGATTCATAAAATATTTGTGAGTAATTTCTTCTCTTTCTAAACATGACATTCTCTACAGGCCTGCCACAATTATACATTTCTTTAAAACAATAAGCGTGTTATTAACATTTCCAGTTATTCTAAACATGCAATGTGTACCACATGCCTGTGTCAGGCCACAGGCCAGTAAGTGTTTTCTCCTTCCCTCGCTGAGTCCTAAGGATCAATGAAGGTGAAGATAATCTTACCGTTGGGTATAAGGTAGATAGTTCGTAAAATCTAAGCCGTTATAACAAGTATGGCAATTTTCTTCTCTCTCTCTCTCTCGCTCTCTCTCTTTTTTTTTTTTTTTTTTTTTTTTTTTTTCTCACTCTCTCTCTCTCGCCCTCTCTCTCTCTCTCTCCCTGCACAATTTTCTTCTTCATAAGTTTTTGGCTTGTCTATGATATTGATAAGCATATCCCCATATAATAAATTAACAACACATAATGGCATGAAACAGCATAGTAAATTATACTGTACTTTCCTATATGCATACAGTGTACATTGCTGAATGTGACATGTTATCAAGGGAGCAGGGCAAGGAGATGGCAGTTTCCTATGGTTTGAGAAAAAAGCCATATAATTACAAAGCTGGTTTAACCAATAGTTGTTCAATAGCAGAGATAGATAAAATCAAGAGGACAAGTAAATAAGGAAGTGTGTTTCCTCAAGCTCCTTTGTTGGATCTAAAAATGTTATAATAAGATGGCTTTAAGAATGGACAAAAGCCCCAAGAAGCAGTTGGTTAGGAGCAACAGTGCACACTCCAGGCTGAGCCTTAAATATGAGGGTTGCTCTTAGCCAGGGTCCGAGGATGCTCACTGAATGAAGCTGGCAAATCTCCCTTTCTTTGCTGATACTTGTAGGGCACTACTCCTAGGGAGATGTGAACAGAATCTTCTCAATCCAGATAGAGAATGAAGGACAGAACTAACGTAAGAATATCTCACCTGCACTTGGTGAACTAGTGAGTTCATTGGAATTACTTATGGGATGATGGATGAGGAATTACTTATAGGAGTATGGCTGACTCAAGTTAGTACACCCAGCAGGGTTGATGACTCATGAAAATCCCATCCCTGGATCTCTCTGCATGAATTGCAAGCAATGTGACAGGTAGGAGATCTCCCTCTGCTTCAATAGTCTTAGAGAGGAAGCTTGTGGACCTTATACACTTCAGCTTCCCCAGACAAGTGAAGTTCATTTACTTCCCAAGTCTCATGAGCCTACCTCTAGGATGCAATATTTCAGCTCAGGGGAAATTGCTATGAACACAGCCTAGAATTTAGTAACTTTGAAAATGAGGACAAGTACTCCATTGAGTTGCATGTATGACTCTTGGTTTCTTATATTTTAAAATCCTCCCAAAAGATATTTCTAATCCCACCATATCCATTCCCTTTTCATTTTTCCATTTGGTTATATTTCACTGAATGTCAGGATATAGTTCTGTTTGCATGTTATATTGTATAACTCGCATTGTTTCCTCCTCCAGTCTTGCTTGAGAGTTATAATTAGCTTCAATCTTCTTGAACAAAGTGAATGCAAAAAGGGTATTGATTTTAATTTTAAAATTTATTTCATAGGTAATGTAATAAATTATTAAAATGTTATACACAAATTGCACTTTTAGTCAAATGACTCTGAAGTATTTTTTGAAGTGTATAATTAAAATATTCAAATGTGCACTGATAAGCCACTCTCAGAGGCTCTGGGGTACTCCAAAGGTGACTTGGAAAAACACCAAGTGCCACTTTCCTCTGTTTCTCTTCTCTGCAATTCCGTACCACCTGGGTAAGACACTTAGAATACGTTTGTTTATTGAAGTACATTTTCAGAGTAAGCTGCTTTCCACTGGTTATTTTACTTGGTAGAGTTAGTCTAGTTTGCATTTTATAGGCATTTATTAGTAAGACACATTTTCAAATGACTACACCTCATTACCTTTAGTAAGTGCAGGCCTGTCCTACTGTGATGGGCTATCCCAACCTTCACGGTCATGTGTGATTAAACAAATGTGTTTATCATATGAGCATAATAATCATTGCTACTCATCACCATAGAGGCTTCCAAGCCCTTGACTTTTCTTCAAAACAGCCTATTCTTAAAAATAAATGATTTTGATAGTATCTTGTCTTGTTTACCTTCTTCGTAATCTCAAAGAGTTCAGGTCACCATTCTAATGGTGTCGTTTTGTTCTGTAAGGTACACAATCACAGATGACAGAGAGAAATGGGTATTTCATTCTCTCCCATGGTGACAGTGAGGTTGAAAGATGGATACTGTGCTGGTCTTCCTGCAGGACTCCTATTCTTAGTTCTATGTACTCTGTGTAAGATGAGTAATTTACATGTGCTGGATTGGTTTTCTGTTCTGTAGTTTGTATACTATTCTGTGGGTACACATTTTTCTTATAAATCTGCAGCAGCTTGTATTTTTTTATATACCCAAGGAACTTGATAAATCCAAACTGATCACATATATTAAAGACCATGGCCTGCTAATTCTATGACCAAGATCGACAGAAAGATGATGAATTACAGCAGCTCTTTTCACCTCTGCCTAAACAACCCTTTATTTTCAAATCAAGTTTACCACAAACATGGAAATCTTAAAATAGAATTTAGGGTCAGGGAGATGACGAAGTGAAATAATAAAATGATTCCTGGGCAAGTATGGTATCTGATGAGCATGGAGTAGAGACAGGAAGACCCAAAGGTCATCTGGCCATTTGGTTTAGCAAGAACACCTGTACTCAAACGTGAACATGTGGCATAGCATCATGCATACACTAACAAATGGAACAAGATATGCAAATTTATATTTTTTATAAATTTTTTTAAACTCATAAATTTCAGCTCCCTGTAGACTGTCTCCATCACATAAAACCAGTTTGTTTGAGGACCAGTGCATTATCAATGAGAAATCCATATTGCATTTGTCAAAGTTCATAAACCCTCAGGTAATACTCAAATGACTGATTTTCCTGATATATAAGATGATGTACAAGATCATCTTGAATAACAAACTCTTTGTTCTTTGTTTAAAATACAAATGGTGTGAGTGTTTCTAGCCTATGAAATTAAAAGTCTAGAAGGAGCACTAATTTAAATATACTGGCAGGTACTTTGAACATGCCTGAAGTCTAACAAAGACTGCTGCTCTTCACTGACTATTCTAGATAACATCTAGAGCATTTGTGGCCTCATCGGGGCCAAGAAAGCATAAGCATTGGGGCTGGAGATATGGCTCTGTGGTTAAGAGTATTGGATGCTCTTACAGAGGTCTTGGTTTCGATCCCCAGCACACACAGGCCGGCTGAGAACCATCTTTAACTCCAGTTTCAGGGGAAATCCGACACCCGGCTTCTGACCTCTGCAGCATTTGCATGACATGGTTGACCAAACTACATGCAGACATTACATTCTACACATACAAAATAGGAAGAAAATTTAAAATATAAAAAAAGAAAGCATGCACATGAATTCTAAAGAATTATACCAAATAACTTCGCTGTAGGAAAGTCATAGGATTAGAACAAGACCCACGTATATCCTTCTTCCTCATAGTACAGACCTGAGGATACAACTTGAACACTGAAGATATCAGTTGAAAGTAAACTGATAGGAATGATTACTTTTGTGAAGGAACATATATAAAATAAATAAATCCATTTTCTAGTTGAGGTGCAACATAAGAAGATAGAAATCATATAAATAATTACCTAGGACAGAACATAAAATGGAAGCACTCTACCTGGGCAGGCTTTGGAAAATTATTTCTATGGTAGGTAAACTGAATCAAAGCCCATTTTTCTGGCAGGTATCCAGAGGTGCTAAGAAAGGAGAGGAAGGTGTTTTAAGGATGCACATTTGTATAAAATCTCATTCAGTGAGTTACAGGGAAATGACTCCCTAATTCTGAGTAAAAAGCAGAACTCACACCATGGGACATACGGGCACCATCTTGACCCCACAGGCCTTAACATATATATGAGGGCAGTCTATGGGGCTGCATATCAGGGAAAGTTCTAAATATGTTTCTGATCTATTGTATGAAAAGCACACAAAAATCAAGTGAGAAACACCTTAAGAAAAAAAAAAATCAAAAGAAAGAAACTGGCTCATAAACTCCAAAACTTTTGGCCCCTGAGAGAAGACAGGACCGGATAAAAGTCCACAAGGAGATGGTGCTGGGGCAGACACTCATGTTTCTGGGTCTTGCTGCTCCACAAGGTTAGAGCAGGCACAACCAGGTGAAGAGCATCAGAGATGTTTCTAGATAAGGAAGCTTGGAAACAATATTATAATTCAAAGAATGAATGATTTCTGAAGAATCAGCAGAAAGGAGTAGTTGTCACACTTCCCTGAGCATGTGGGGAGAGGGTATCCTTTCTTACCTCTAAGATCTAAAAGAAAATCCCTTCAATTTTACATGTCAAGAATAGCAAGATTCAAGAAGAAAAAGTGCTCATGGAGTGCACAGAGCTTAGACTGGGGATTTCCCAGAACCACCTGAATCATAGGTAGGAGCCGGGCGCTTCAGCCAGGAGGATTATTGGATAATTCAATCACTGGGTTGCTGGATAATTGTTTCATTGGCTTGTTGAATAATTAATCATTGTCTAGTGGGGACAGAGTCTCCTTGATAGCTGGTATAAGAGGTGGGTGTTGCTATTGTGAGATTTGAGTACACAGAGCATAGATGGGGGGATTTCCCAGGACCAAACCTGAAGTGCAGAGTACCAGGCGAGGGCTAAGTGAGGCATATTCTCCCTGCCAACTGGAATTGCTGAGGCAGTGCCCAAGTGTATTCTTTGGAGAGCGCTGTCCAGAACCGAAAGGGAAGAGTGAGTTAGACTTCCATATAGAAAAAAAGAAAAAAAAAAATGAAAGCCTAAAAAAACTTAAGACAAGGCAACACTCCACAAACAAGGAGAAAAACAAATCAAGCAACAAAGGCATCGGAAAGATGCAAGCAAAGCCAAGCCTTCGAAACACAGGGAAGAGGCATTTTGGGATTCGCATTGGAATACAGGCAAAAAGAAATCCACATGCCAGGGAACATGTAAGAAGTGACAACATGGGAAAGGTACAGAATAATCACATACCAAGCTCTACCAACCCTGTGGGAGATTGAGTCCTGCAGTGGGATCCCCCCTGGGGGTGACCCAGGACACAGATCTTAAAGGATCAATTGCAGACAGATTCAAAGAAATCAAAATAACAAGATAAAGAACAATCAGAGAACTAGAGAGAAGGAAAAAACTCAGGGACCTAGATAGAATGACAAACAGCAGAAGGAAGTGGAAACACTGAAAAAGGAAACCAACCAGCGAAGGAAAGAGCTACAGGAAGAGATTGAGAACGCCAAAAGGAAGTTGAAATCTAAAGAAATCACAAGATGAAATGAAAAACAAATTGAACACTCATCCAATCAAGAGGAAATGATGGAAAAGCCTCGAAGCAGAATGGAGAAGCAGACAAGAATATCAGACCTGGAAGATAAACACAGAACCTAAATAACCTCAAGGTTAAAGATTATGAAAAAATTTTTTTTAAGTTTGGGGGGAATTTTTATTACTGTAGCAATTTCCTTATTGGTTATGGGTCTCTTCAAGCTGTTGATCTGTTTATCTTGTCCTAGCTTTGGGTGACTCCATGATTTAAGATATTCATCAATTCTTTTAGGTTTTCAAATTTAATAAGGTATGGGATTTTTTGTATAATTTTTTTGAAATTTTATTTATGTCTTTCTGTAGGTGGGTACGAATGTACTGTCTGCATGCAAGTTTGTGCACCCCGTGTTGTGCAATGCCAAGCGGAGGTCAGAAGTGGGTTGTCGGATTCCCCTTGACTGGAGTTCGCCTGGAAATTGGAGTTTTTCAGGCGGTTCTCGGCCGAAGTGGGGGTGCTGGGGATCGCACCCAGGTCCTCTGGAAGCGCGGTCGCGCTCTTAACCGCTAAGCCAAAAGCCAAGCCATCTCTCCAGCCCAAAGTATGGGATTTTTAAATATTTCTGGTTTGTTGTTGTCTGGTGTGATGTGTCTCATTTTATCTCTAAATTTGTTGTTTTGGAGTTGCTTTTCCTCCTGTTTTTCATTAACTGGGCTAAGGTTCTTTCTATCTGTTTTTTATCTTTTTCAAAGAACCAGCTTGAATATTATTAATTCTTCGCATTGTTTTATTTATTCTAGTTCATTAGTTTCTGCTCTTATTTTTTGTTATTTCTTCTTATCTCTTGTGTTTCCGTTTTTGCCTTTCCAGAGAGTTGAGTTGTCATGCCATTTATTTCTCTTCTCTCTGATTTTTTTTTTTTTAATGTAGGCCCCTTAGCCCTATAAATTTCTTCTTGGGACCTGCTTTTAAAATGTCCAAGAGGTTTTGTTGTACTCTACGTTATCTTGTCACCGTAATCTCGGGAATCACATTTTTAATTGTTATTTATTTTTTGTATGTGTATGAATGTACCTGTCTGCAGTAGGTTTGTGCACCTGTGGCATGAAATGCCCACAGAAGAGGGTGTTCAAGTCCCCTGGAACTGGAAGTTAAAAACAGTTCTCAGACACCATGGGGGTGCTGTGAACTGAACCCAAGTCCCTTGCAAGAGTGGTTGGTGAATCTTAACCACGAAGGCCATCTCTCAGTCCCCTCCCCTGGAATCCCTTTATTTCTTTCTTAATTTCAATTTAATCCACTCATTATTCAGAACTCATCTGTATAAACTTCATGAGATTTTGTAGCTGCTAAGAGTTCTTTAAGTGTTGATTTTAAGCATTACTGCATTGTAAACTGAATGCATGGAATTGTTTACATTTTCATGTATCCATGACCAAATGGTTTCAAGTATTCATGTCTACCAAACCAGCCCTACATAGAATACTTGAAGCCATACAAAAAACTGAACATTGGAATGAGTATACCCAGAATGTTACAGAAAGAAAACAGATAAAGGTGTGATTATGGAAACACAAGACAGAACCCAGAACATAAACAGAAATTAAAATGACAGCATTTTATATCTTTATATACTATAGATAAGTAATATATATATTTCAATAATAAACTTTAAATACAAATGGCTTCAGCTATCCATTCAAAAGTCACAATTAGTTGAATGGATTATGAAACAAAATCCATCTCTGTGCTGTCTGTAGGAAACTCATATCAACTTCAAGAATAGACACCACCTTAGTTTGGAAAGAATAAAAACAGTATTCCAAGTTAATGGCACTAAGGAACAAGCTATTTAGCAATTCTAATAACCAATAAAATAGATTTTCACGTTAAAAATTAAATCAGAGAGAAGACAGCGGGTGATAAATTCTGATCCAAGGAAAATTGACCCAACAGAGTCTTACACATTCTCATCAGATATCCCCCGGACACTACTAACAGCCATTTCATAAAAATAGTACCACAAGTTTTTAAAACACAGAGTAACCCCATCTAAGTAATATCTGCTGAGTTAAATACTCTATTATCTCTGATAGAGATCAGCTGAACAGACATTGGAATTAAGTAATATCAATCATTAAATGTAGCTAACAGAAATCTAGCATAGATACAGCCATAGCAGACAGAATGTACTTTCTATTCAGTAGCCCATGGAACTTTCTCCAAAATTGACCACGTACTTGGACACAGAAGAAACTTCCAGAAATACAAAAATATTGAAATAATACCATGCATTCTATCAAAACACATTGCAATAAAGCTTAAAATCAATAACAAAAGATGCTCAGTAGCTCCACAATCTCAAGGAGATTAAGCAACACACTCCTTGAATGATGAAGGGTAAGTTGTAATGCAGTAGAAGAAAGAAACTATTCATGAAACTAATTGAAAATGATAATAAAAAATGTCAGGGACATAATAAAAGCAGACTTAAAAGGGAGTTTATAGCTCTAAGTGCCTACATAAAAATTAAAATAAAAAATTAAAAAGATCACGTATATATGACATAACAATGCAACTCAAGACTCTGGAAAGGCCAGAACAACAAAACCCAAAACCTCAGAGAAAATAAAAAAAAACTAACAAATTAAGAGAAGAAGATAAATGACAAAAGAAAACAGAAAACAAACAAACATCTATGAATGTAAGAGCCAGTTCACTGAAAAGATAAAAAGGATAGACTGACACTTAGTCCAGTTAAATGTTAAATGAAGGAAAGAAAAACATCTACAGAACAATCAAGATACAAGGGGAATAGCATCACAATATAAATCATAAAATGTCCAAAACACTGGAAGGGAATACATTAAAAGACCTAAACTTCGAAAATCTGAAAGAAATGGATCAGGTGGTAGACTCATTCTATCAGTCTTTTAAGGGTATTTCTTTTCTCCACACTGCTTTTCCACAGTGGTTGTACAAAGTTTTGCATTTCCACCAGCAGTGGATGAATGTTTCTCCCGTTCCCCAAAACCTCTCCAGCATTTGGTATCAATTTGTTTTTGTTGATCCTAGCAACCTTATCCCAGTGAAATGATATCTTAAATTGGTTTTAATTGCCCATTTCCTTAATTATTACCCAATGTTGAACTTTTTAAGATGCTTCTCAACCATCTCTATTTCTCTTGGGGAAATCTCTGTTACAGCTCTTTTACTCCCTCTTTTGAGTAAGACATTTGTTTTCTTACAATCTATGATGTTTTTGAGTAGTTTATATATATTCTGGAAGTTAATGCTCTGTCAGATTGTATCACTCGGTGGGTTTTCTCTTCACTTCCCTGTTTGTTTCTTTGATGTACAGTACCTTTTGAGTTTAATGAGGGCCCACTTGTCAATTGTCAACCTTGTTTCCTGTGCAGCGTTCTATTCCAATTTAGAAAATCTTTTCCTATCCTATGTCTTGTAAGTTTGTTGCCAACTTTTTCGTCTATCACCTTCAGAGTTGTTGGGTTTTCACACTGAGGTCCGTGATCCATTTAAAGTTTATTTTTGTTTGTATAGGGTGAAGAGTAGGGGTTTAATTTTTTCTTCTAAAAATGGTGATCAGTTTTGCCAAGATCATTTGAGCTAAGATGGCTGTCTTTCCTCCTTTCCTCCATTGAAGTTTTTGACACCCTTGTCAAATATGATGTAGCTGAAATTGTATGGTGTTCAGTATTGGATCTTCAGTTTTGGTTCATTGGTCTACAGGTCTGTGTTTTGTGCCAGAACCAAGGCTGTTTTTATGAGTATAGCCCTGTAGTAATAGTTTGAAGTCTGGTAACAAGAAATCAGCCCTGGTATTGCTCTTTTCACCCAGAATTGCTTTGGCTATTCACGTCGTTTTTGTGCCATATGAATTTAAGAACTTTTTTTTTTTTCCAAGCATGTGAAGAATCTCTTGGGAGATTTTAACTGGAACTGCATTGAATCAGTATATTAATTGGTAGAATGGAACATTTTTACTGTATTACTATTTACAATCCATGAACATGGGAGGTCCTTTCATCTCCTAGGTCCATTTCTTTTGTTATTAATTTTTTTTATTTTATTTCTGTATGTGTAGACAAGTTACTGTCTGCATGCAAGTTTGTGGCACCTTGTCGTCAGTGGATGCGGCGGTCCAGAAAGGGTCTCGAGTTCCCCCATGGAATTGGTAGTTCTCCTGGAATTGGAGTTTCAGACGGTTCTCAGCCACATGTGGTGCTGGGGATCGAAACCCCCCCCCCGGGTCCTCTGCTAAGAGCAGTCGGCGCTCCTTAAATAATCGCTAGGGCCATTCTCCAGCCTCTTCTGATTTTTTCAATCTCCTCTTCAGGGGTTTATGATTTCTGTTGTACAGATCTTGTGTGTCTTTGGTTAATTTTTTTCCTAGTTATTTTATCCTACCACAGATACATGCACACCTGTTTGTTGCAGCTCTCTTCGCAATAGTAAAAGAGCTGGAACCAAACACACAGTCCCAGAAAAAACAAAAGACCAAGAGATCCCCGTCATCTGTGGATGCTAGTACCAAGCACCTGGTTGTAAGGAAAACTGAGGAACATTAATGTTATATCCTTGTGATCTGAACAACTTGTTCTTATATTGTGAATCTTTAGACAGGTTCTAGAACTAACTACCATTTATTTTCAGATTTTGGATTTTTGGTATATGATGGTGGGTATAGATGCATCTTTTAGAGAAATATAAAATTAAAGTGGAAAAATGTGAATCAAGAAATATGAAATGGAAAAATACAGTTCGTTGTCAGAGATACAATTTTAATACAGGTACAACGTTTAAGGATGGTATAACTTAGCCTTGCTGGGTGCTTAAAGACCATAACTTAATGCTCATACCAAATTGACTGAGGGACCTAAGGGATAGCTTTGTTGTTCATTGCACTCAGAGGTCAACTAAATCCAGGGACACTATGGGGGCATCTCTTGAAATGTCCTGCAAATGTGAGTCACCGTTCTTCCTGTGTAGGGAGGTCCTTGGAGATCCACTAATGGGAATGCAGCCAGTGACAGTCTATAAAGACAAAATCTGTTCATGCTTCAAAAAGAGAAGCCTGTTCTAGCAAGACCTGATTTTGTACTCAAGTGGATGGAACTCTAATGAAAAGTTGAAAGGAGCCAGGGGCTCCGCACAACCCGCCTCACCCCCAAAAAAAAAACCTCAGTGACCTCTGAGGACCAGATCCCCCACTGACCTTAAGAAAACAAAAACCAGGTTACTCTGGTTAGGTGTGTCCTTAAGCATCCAAGAGGAAAGTAAAACCAGAAATAAGCAATAAGGACTGAGAAAATTACTTTCAGATACAAAACTTGAGATCGTAGTAAAAGGACAAAAATATAAAGAGAGAACATTGTTTGTTTTGCCTTTCTTCATTTTTTCACTGGCAAGTGCATCTACTCTGTGGTGCCACTGCTTTTGCCATTCTTCAAGACATTAGATACAGAGCTTTTTAAACCTCCAATATGGACTGAAGATTCATGTCTCTCCAAAAATCCTCCAAACCTGCAGTGCTGATGGGGACTACGTAGATATCCAGCTTGTGGACCTGAGCAGCTCTAGAATTTCAGCCTCGTCGAATATGACTGCCATTTTTGGTACTTACCAAGGCTGTATCATGGGGTCAGTTCGGAAGATCAAGACAGGAACCCGACAGGACACATGCTTCTGGACCTCATTTGGTGACCAATGGGAGGGAAAGACCCCAGTAGGGAGCGCAAGGGCAATATTGATGGTTTTGTTTGGTTTGCCAAGGAGGAACCTTTGAAAACTTCCTTAAGGAAAACATGATATCTTTGAGCAAAGAAAAAAAAAAAAAAAAAAAAAAGAAAAAAGAAAACCTTCAATTCAGGTGATATATATAATAAGATATATATATATTCATATATGCTTATTATGTAAATTATCATAATATACTATTTGAAGGCAATACAAGTTAGAGTGAACAACAAGAACTGACTGGCAAAGCTGACGACTACAGAACAAGATAGGCGACATGTAGGCAGAGTGCAGGAACTCAGGTGGGTGGGGCATGGAAAGGGAAGTGACTATAGATTCTATTGAGAAATGATTTGTGACTTATGGAAAAAGTTTTAACAACAATAAAAATTAAAGCAAAAAAATGTAAATTTCAAAATTCAAGGATACCACCAAAGCTAAATAAGGAAGACATAAAGAGCTTAAACAGACCCATAACGAATAGGAAAATTGAAGAGTAATGCAAAACCATTCAACCAAAGAAGGTCAAGACCCAAATGAATATATCACAAAATTCTACCAGGTATTCAAGGAAGCTGTAAAACCAGCACTATTTACACAAACTCGTTCTATCACTTTAATACCAAAACATGGTAAAGGCATAAGAAAAAGGAAACGGGTATCCAATATCGTTTAATGATAAGGATAGCAATCTTTCCCAACCAGTTATCCACTTATTCCAGAGATGCAGAGATGACCCACAACAGTTCAATAAATGTAATAAATCGGGGCTGCAGAGAATGGCATAGCGGTTAAGAGTGCGGACTGCTCTTGCAGAGTCCCCAGTTCAATCCCCAGCACCCATTTTTTTTTTTTTTTTTTGAGAACTGTCTTTAACTCATTTCCGGGGAATCTGAACACCCTCTTCTGACCTCCACGGCAGGGGCACAACATGGGAGTACAAACGACATGCAGACGGGACATTCATATATAAAAGTACATAATTTTTTTAATTTAATTTTTATTGATGGGTGTGCATTTCATACATCATTTCCAATTCAGATCAGGCATATTTCACTTTTCCTTGCCACCCACCCCATCCAAGATCATGTTCTGCCATAACTTGTCCTGCATCTTTCAGGTTTTTTTTTTTCCTTTTTAGCTATTATGTGATAATCCATGAGTATAAGCATCCTTTTTAATCAAAACCAACTACAGACTGGTTTGTGGCCAAACCCCCACAGGCCCACCATTCAGTGGGGGGTTGACAGGTTGTTTGTTCAATCTAGTTGATCAAATGAGTGTTCCAGACTACATCGCTGTAGTCCCACCGTTCACCCCAATTCACAGCCTTTACTTCTAGCCAAGGGCCCCTCTTCAACAGGGTTGTTCCCTGGCTTAGAAAAGGGGCAGAGGGGGATGAGAAGCAAAACAGGTCCTCTCTTTCTGGAGCTGTTAACTTGGATTCTGGTCAATTCTAGCTGTTTCATTTCATGGGCTGACAGTTTGTTCAGGAGTTAACCTTTCAAGATCCTACTAAATGAAGCACAAGCAATTAGATATATAGGTATTTAAGCAGCACTAATAGTTATAGTAGTTACTTTGGCAGAGACACATATGTTTGGATGATAGGTTAATCCATGAATTACATTTTTACCCCCGATAAATATGACGGTATTACTGTGGCTTTTATACATCTCCTAACCTGTAAAAGGATGTAAGCTTGTGGCCTCAGCCATGGGGTATTCCTCCAATGAGAGAGACAAGACTACAACTAACAAACACCTAGGAAAAGAAAATAATAAAAACATAACCATAGGAGTAAAAACAGAGGCTAGAAGTCCAAATGTATAATAAAGTGAAAGGAAGCAACATCCATCTTTCAATTAGAACCTTAAATATTAATGGGCAAAACCCCCCCATCAAAATACATAGACTGGAGAATGGATGAGTAAACAAAACCCATCTATATACTGTCCTAAAAGAAACCCATCTCAATATCAAGGAGAGGCACCAACTGAGAGGTAAGGGATGGAAGAAAGTATTCCTAGCAAATGGTATCAAAAGAAAGCAGGAGTTGTTAATTCTATATCAGACAAAAATAGACTTCCATGCAAAAGAAAGCAAAAGAGAAAAAGAGGCATTATATCTTTATTAAAGGAACAATTGAGGAAGAGATCTCACATCATGAATATATACACACGAAACGCCGTGCACCAAACTATAAAGAAATTCTTCAGGATCTCAGGCACAGATTAACCCAGCACACAACTAAATAGTAGGGGACTTCAATTACCTCAACTAAGCCTTTAGACAGATCAACAGGACAAAGAATAAACAGAGAGACCACTGGACAAGATGATACAATACACAAATGGACCTCACAGACATCTATCGAATATTTCAACCAAACAACATAGGACGTCACTTTCTACTTATAGCACATCACAGAACATTTTCCAAAATAGACAATATACTTGGACACAGGAAAAAAAAAAAAACTCAACAATACAAAAGATTGAAATAATCGCAGGGCCATTCTATAAGACTGCAGTGCAATAAAACTCAATTCAACACCAGGATAAACCTACAACGTACAAGAACACATGGAGACACACAACACTCTCCCTAATAATGAATGGGTCCAAGGAGAAATAAAGAACGAAATAAAAAATTCCCGGACTGAAATTGACAATGATAATACACACAGCAAAACCTATGGACATGTTAAAAGAGTCCTAAGAGGGAGTTTATAGCCCTAAGTGCATACATTAAAAAACAGAAAGCGCACAGGGAATGATCTAACACTGGCAGCTAAAGACTTTGAGAGACAAACAGAAATGGACCCGAAATGAATCAGACAAGAAGAAATAACAAAATCAGAGCAGAGATCCAGTGAAATAGAACAAAGAAACCACCACAACACAAAAAAATCAATGAAAGCCAAAAAGTTGTTTCTTTGAGAGAATAAATAATTAGACAGACCTCTAGCCCGGTTAACCAAAAGAAAGAAGGAACAACTCCAACTCCAAAGAATCGGCGATGAAAAGGGGAAATATCACAGAGACAATGAAAAAGATCCCACAACCAATAAGGGGGGAAAAAAAAAAAAAAAATACTTCAAAACCTAGACCTACTAAGTTTGAAACCTAGAAGAAATGGATAATATCTGAAATCCTGGAAGCCACCAAAGCTCAACAAGAAAAGATTGACAGCCTAAATAGACCAATAATACGGGAAGAAATTGAGGATGTAGTAAGTAGCCTCCCAACAAAAAAAAATGCCCAGGCCCAGATGGGTTTCATGGCAGAATTCGAATAAATATTTCAAAAAGACTGTTACAACCATGCTACTCAATTGGGTTTAAAGGAGGACAAATGGAGGGAGTTCTACCAGTTCCTTCGATGAAGCCAGCATCACGCGATTACCAAAACAGGTAAAGATACAACCAAAAAGGAGAATTATAGACCCTCTCCCTAATGAAACACAGATGCCAAAGTTTGGAAAAAGGATACTGGCAAATCGCATAAAGACACACATCAAGAAGATCAATCCACCATAACCAAGTTGGATTAATACCAGAGATGCAGGGATGGCTTCAACATAGGAAAATCAATAAATATCATCAAAAATATAAATGGACTGAAAGACAAAAACCACACCATCATCTCAATTGACACGGAGAAAGCCGTTGACAAAGGTCCAGCAGCCTTCAATGGTTTAAGTCATATAAGGGAATTGGATTGGAGGGATCCATTCCTCAATGTAAAGGGGGGGGGGGGGGGGGGGGGCACAGGCATTACATGACACCATAGCCAATATCAATAAATGGAAGTTTATGAACAGAAGAATCCCCTTTAAAGGTTGGAACTCACAAGGCTGCCCCCTGTCACCGACTCCTCTTCAATATAGTGCTCAAACCCTTGCTAGGGCATAAGGCAAAAAAGGAAATTACGGAGGTTCGAACTGGGAAAGAGAAGTCAAACTATCCCGTATTTGATGATGATATGAGGGCTACCTAAGGGATGCTAAAGACTACCTTCAGAAAAAACTCCTAGAAATGGTTAAGCACTTCAGTAAAGTGGCAGGATAAAAAATAATCTAGAAAAAATCAGTAGGCTGCGTGACACCAACAAGCTACTGAAAAAGGACTACAAGGAGACCTTCCACTCACAATAGCCTAAAAAACATTAAAATAGCTAGGGAACGAACCTAACCAAAGACACCAGATCTCTACAACAAAAATTTTTTAGGACTTGAAGAAGAGGAAATGGAGGAAGGCATCAGAAGATGGCAAACCTCCCATGCCTCATGGATTGGGAAAATAATAGAGTGAAAATGTCCATGCTACCAAAATTCGTGTACAAATTATAATGCAACCCCAATCAAAATATTCCAAGAGCTTTTCACAGGCTTTGGAAAAAAAGTCCGCAATTTCATTTGGAAAAACAAATCCCCAAATACCAAAGCAACCCTTAGTGAAAAGAGCAATAGAGGGAGTATCGCTCTACCAGACAGCAAACTATACTACAGGGCTATAGTCCATAAAAACAGCTTGGGACTGGCAAAAAACAGACAAGTTAACCATGGGAATAAAAACTGAAGATCCAAACTGAGCACATACAATTTTCAGCACCTCATATTTGACAGGGACCCAGAAGAAACAATGGAGGAAAGACAATATCTTCAGCAAGTGGTGAGGGCAAAACTGGATCACCACCTAGAAGAATGAAATTAAATCCCCTACCTCTTGCCCTGTACAAAGTCAGCTCCAGATGGATCAAAGACCTCACGTGAAATCCAAAACTCTGGAGGTGATAGAAAAAAACTTTGGCACCAGACTACAAGACATATGCCTACGAAAAGACTTCCTAAAATCAGAGAGCAGCTGCACACAAAATAAGATCGACAATTGACAATGGGACCTAATCACTAAACTCAAAAGCCTTCTGTACATCAAAAGGAGAACAAATAAGGAAGTGAAGAGAAAACCCACAGAGTGGGCGGAAATATTCACTGCAGAATATCTGACAAAGCGTGAATTTCCAGAGTATACAAGCGACTCAAAAAACAAAGAAGAAAGAAAGCCAAATGAATCACTCAAAGATGGAGCAAAGAACTGAAAGAGACTTCACAGAGAGGAATTAGATATGTCTGAGAAACATCTTAAAGACGGCTCAACGTCACTAATAAGTAGGGGAATGCAAATTAAGACCACGCTAATATATCATCTCATTCCAATAAGACTGGCCAGGGTCCAGAAATAAACTATATAAGTGTTGGAGAGGTGTGGGGAAAGGGAACATTCATCCTTAGTGGTGGGAATGTAAACTGGTACAGCCACTATGTAAAGCAGTGTGGAGAACCCTTAGAAAAACGTCAAATGAGGTTGCCCAATTTGACCCACTCAACCACGCCTGTATAGACCCCAAACTCATCTACTGCTGCAATAACTAAACAGCTATATTTATGCAGCTCTGTTCAACAAATAGCAAAAACTGGAACCAACCCAAAGGCTCCTCAACTGAAGATTGGATAGAGAATATGTGATTCATATACAGGAATGGAGTTCTACTCAGTGGTAAAGAAAGACAACATCATGAAAATTTCAGGGAAATGGATGGAGCTAGAAGATATATGAAGTGAAGTAACACGGTCCCAAAAACACCCACACGCAAAGCAGACGATGAATGGTATCCCGCATATGTGGATGCTAGCACCATGCCCAGATTGGTAATATTTCCGTGTGGGGTGATGCAGATTAAAAAGAACAACAACAGAAAGACTGCATCAGAAAACGGACTGAATTGGTGAATTGGGAGGGGGAGGGACGGGATAGGGACACGGGTGTATATTTTGATTAATGTATAAATTTAACTGATGTGAGCTCAATAAATATGCAATTTTACCCAGACCCTGTCTACAAGATTACATGGTGTTTTAGGACTTAGAAAAAGTACATATATGGATATTAAACAACATTGGTTTTAAAGGTTCTGATAAAAATGGTAATGTACCTGAGTTAATTGGAAATATAAGTTGTTGTTGTGTGTCCACATTTATTCTTACTTAAAATCGTATACAATAACTTTGGGATCGGCACATACAAAATGTTTATCTACAATTGTTCTGCGGGTACATAGAATCTTGTGGCATTCTCTTTTATCTGTAGAATGATTTAACTTAAAAAATTAAAGTTTTGCTTACCAATTAAACCACATACTGTCACCCAAAACAGCTTGGGGTGAATTTGATGAATCTGTGCCTTGACTCCTGCCTATAGGTATGTTGTACTACAACTGCCTTTTTGAGACTCACTGGTAAAAAACAAAAACCTAAAATAAAAAGGGGGATACAAGAATATATGAAAACTTTTTGTTAAAAAACCTTGCAATAAATCTGAAAATACTATGAAGAAAAGGAGTGTAGGTTTCCCAACAGGTCAAAATGTCCCACCAACGTAACGGATGAAAAAGAAAAGACACAGCTTTGCACTCTGTAGGATGTACCAGGAAATGACAGCAGAAAGGTTGGCCTGTCGGAACATTGAAAGGAAGAAAAGCCTCAGACTGCTACAGACATTTACCCTCTGGATGGGATCCTACGTGTAACACATTATAATGAGTCCCAACGAAACTTACATTCTAGTTGCTGCAAAGTTTTTAATACGAGAGATTTTCTTACCTCCCTTCATAGAACAAGGAGGATACGATGATGATGAGGTCATTCTCTAATGGTAAATTGGAGGCAACTGTTACAGAGCTAATCGCTTATAAAACCAGTAAACTGTCTTCTTTAATTGGCTAATAGACATAGAACTGTGGAAAGGATTATTCCGCTATTCAGACCAAATATAATACTAATGTCCTGAAGCTATGCACTTAAGCAAACATATTAATACAGGAGAAGCTCTGATATCAGCAATGGATATTCGACCAAGGAGATGTTGACCGGGGGATCCAAGGCCCCCTCCCCCCAAAACGTAAAGGCTGATTGCCTGTAAACTGGGATATCTGCAAGAAGAGAGGCAGTGAGGCCTTGCTGTCAAAGACCAGATGTAAAGCATGGGAAAGATGTATAGAGAACACACTTGCAAGTGTATGGTTGGTCTCTGGAAAACCAGACAGTGTTACCAATGGCCACTAAACCAATAAAGCAAATATAGGTCCTCCTTGAGTCAAGCAAGACACCTCCATCAGTCAGCGACACCTCACCTTCCTGTAAATACTGTGCATCAGGGGGAAGGGGAGAAGGGAAGAGGGGGGGGGGAAGNACGTCTACATTGTGAACTTGGTGACATTATTAAAGGCCCCTGGTTGCAACAGTTTATTAACTACACCTTGACCCTTGGTTCTCAAGTTGTCTCCCTTAACTCTACCCCCACACCCCCCACCCCCGAGGTCATAGCCTTTGGTACTAGATTTGTTTCACAGGTGTGGTCTAAGCTAACATCCATTTCTGACCCTGCTGCACTGGTCCCCTGGGCGTCCTCTGCCTCCTGGCCCTGCTCTGCCTTTTTCTCTTCAGGCGTCTGTTTCGCTTTGCCCTCAGCCAACACCAGGTCAACAAAACAACGTCCAGGTCCTCTCAGCAATGGTCAATAGGGATTCTGCATTTGCACCTCCCAATGAGGTGATTCACATCTGGCTCTCATCCATCCACAATTCACAGGAATGAGCTTGTCTCTCCCCTCCACAGTGCCACTCCTGGCCTCTTCCCTACATGGCTGGCCAGTCAAAGACAGGTAAGACCCTGCAAAACCAGGGCAACCTAAGCCAGACACAGTCAAATGTCAGTATGCCAGAGGTGGGGTCAACAAGGCTCAGGCATAGCACCCGAGCTCCCACTGGACTGCTCCTCACGCAAAATTAAATACAAAGGGTGGAGAAGTAGTATAGCCAGTATGCTAAGAATTACGCATATACAGAGCTTGCCCCTTATCAACCTAACCTGCCCTAGGCAGGTGAGACCATACAAGCAGCATTGCAGACCCGAGCCAATCACAAGCGGGAATGCAAACAGTACATAACCCCTAACCCTGCCCCCAATAAACAAGTCTGCGACAGCTCGCCCTCTGTCTGTGGTCACCCAACTCCCAGGGTCTGTGTTTTGACTCTGCACCTCTCATCCCCATTCCTTTGGTCGGACCCCGAAATTCCCCAGCAGGCCTGGGGAATGTAAAGTTATACTTCTTTTTACCTGCATGCAACTTCACTATTAAAATGTGAATCTCTAAATGTGCTCTGGAATTAACCTATAGTTTATTTTCAGATTTTGTCATTTTGATTTATGTATAGAATATATATATATATACACATATATATATACAGATTCATTGATTTGCTCAGGGGACAGAGTCCAAGGAGTCCAACAATAGCCATGCCACACTGGAGAGGCTGAGATTCCAGGGTACTGCTCAGTCTGCAAGGCTGGATGTCTCAGTAGTCCCAATCTGGTGCTGAAGGCCCGATGGATTCCAGGAGATCTGCCCATCTCAGTACACGCTGGAATCAAAAGGGTTGATCACAGCAGCAAGACAAACTCACCTGTGAGAGAGAAGGCAAGACACACGAAAAAGGGACCAGCTCCTTCTGCCTTGGGCTTTTATACTGGCTGACGGCAGAAAGCAATGCCTACATTTAGGATGGGCCATCCAGCTTGAGGTAGTCCAATCTGAAGATCTCTTTCTCAGATTTGTTTAGTCCTAGTCCAGTCAAGTTGACATCCCCAGGATTAACCATCGAAGCCCCTTAGGCAGGAACTTCTAAGTCAGTTATGGACTGTTCCCCTGTTGCTACAGAACTCAGTATCATTAAGTCTTTTCTCATCGATCCTTCTTACAATTAGGATCAAAGTATTCATATTGAGAGGAATCAAGCAGTCCTGTATGTTCATGTAGATGTGTACTCCCTAACGACGAGGCCACACTGCTTACTGGTCATGAACTCCTACTTGCCTTTTCACCACTATCTCTGTGCTGCATTCATCGTGGTTTCATAGACATTAGATGGTCGCATCAGACCATATTGTAAAAATCTCTCTGCCCACCCATAATATATGACTTTCTGATGTGCACCAGAAATCCGGGCATGTATTCATCTTCAGGAGGAAGGTTATAGAAGGATCCCTCTTAAGCCTTAGAGCAAGGTCAAAGCTATTGCATGTAGTTATTTTGGTATCCTGATGATCCAAATCACATCTGAGTGATTGTAGCTCCCATTAGAGCTTTTCCATATTTGAGAGAGGGTGTCACTATATAGATCTTTCTACCCTGGAACTCACAGAGATCTGTCTGTCTCTGCCTCACACTGCTGGGTTTAAAGACATGGACCACCAAGCCCATCTCATTTGGACATTTTTGTAACATGACATATATTAATAAATAAAATTTATCATAACCATAAAGTTTAAAACTGAACATGAATACATGTATGCCAAGGAATTTACAGATTAGAGAAATCTTTGTCAATGGATAAACTGCATTAAAACCAATTATTCTTTCCTGAACAGTTCTTTGTAAATCAGAAATGGAGGCAGACTCAGCTTGCAAAATATGTATCCAAAGCTCCAAGAATCTGCCAACATAATGCTAAACTTTGTCAAGAATGCCATCAACTTGGCAAAATAAGGATGTGTTCTCTGACAAACATTCTCCAAAAGTTCTCTGGTGAAATGTGTTAATTAAACATTGGAAGTTATCCAGTCATAGTGGCACACACCTTTGATCCCAGCACTTGGGAGGCTGAGGCAGTAGATTAAACGGGGCCAGCCTGGTCTACATAGTGATGGCCAGGGCATCTGGGGCTACAGGGACATATCATCTCAAAAAGAACAAAAACCAAAATACAATAACAAAATATATAGGGGGGGAGAGAGAGAGAAGAAAATGAGATGCAGAGAAACATAGTATCAAGTTTTTGCAATCATTATTTATAATTACATACAGAGGATATCCAAAATTATCTGTAGACACCATAAAAATATCAAATTAACTTACAAGTTTTGGAAGAAGACAGGTGCACAAATGTCAGTAAAGATTTTATTTTCAAGCACTGGACAAATGAAAGTAAAACTTTACAAGTATTTTACTTATGATAGTCTAAAATTTCATGGAATAAATGGAATGAACAGTGGTAGTGAACTTCAGTGAATTTGTAAAGAGATTTGTGGAGTCACTGAGAGGAAGAACCGAGGACAATATGTGGAAAAAATAGATACTAATGATGATTATTTCACAAATGTTATTAAAATAAAATAATAATATCAAGGAAAATGATGGATAATAAATATCCAAGGTCTGATTTCCTCCAAATTAATCTGTAAATATAAAGTTATTGTAATAAATGGAACTGGAGTCATGGCTCACCAGTTAGAGAGCACTGATTGCTCTTGCAGAGGACCTGGGTTTGGTTACCCGAATTGACATGGCAGCTAATGACCGTTCATTACTCCAATTCCAGGATGCCTGAGACCTCTTCTTGCCTCTGTGGGCATTGTATGACACTGGTGCTCTTACACACATGCAAGCAATACACTTATGCACATAACATTTAAAAATAAATAAATTCTCATGAACAAGTAAATAAGTTCAAAATCACACTCAAAAATAAATACATTCAAATAACCAGAAAAGCTGTGTATGTGTGTGTGTGCATGAGTGTATGGACTTGCCTATATGTATACATGTCAGAACAGACTTTTGGATGTCTTCTATCTTTCTTTTCCCTATTGTTTTGAGACAGGGTATGACAGGCTTCTACTTTGCTTCTCCACTCATGTGAGAAAACACTCTGACCAATCCCAATTTGGGGAGCAAAGGATTTATTCATCTACATCTCATGGTTCACAGTTCATCAATGAAGTAGCCCAAGTTAAGAACTCAGGGCAGGAACCTGGAGGCAGGAGCTGAACCACAGGCCATGGAGGAACACTGCTTACTGGCTTGCTCTTTTGTCCAATGCTCAGCCTGCGTTGTTTTTTAAAATTTTTTATTATGATTTTTTATGTATATGAGTATGTTGTCTGTATGTAGGTAGGTGCACCCTTGTCATGCAATGCCACGCAGGTCAGAAGAGGGCATTGGATTCCCCTGGAACTGGAGTCAAAGAAGGTTATCAGTCACCACACCATGTGGATGTTGGGAATTGACCCTGGGTCCTCTGCAAGAGCAGTCAGTGCTCTTAACCACTGAGCCATCTCTCCAGCCCCTCAGCCTGCTTTCTTATATAATACACAACACCTGACCAAGGATGGCACAACCCACAATGGGCTGGGCCCTCCCACATCATTGAACAATCAAGAAAATATTCCACAGATGTAACTACACGCCTGTTCAACAGAGGCAATTCCCCAACTGAGGCTCTCTCTTCCCAGGTATGTCAAGTTGACATTAAAGTTGCCCAGGACAGAGAGTAAAGAAAGCTCATCATTTTAACTGGACCAACTGAACCTAGGTGCTCTCAGAACCCGCCTCTCCTATTCCAGCACACACTGGTTATAGGCACGGGCAGACATGCTGGCCTTTGAGCACGTCTGGGAATTTGAAGTCCTTGTACTTGCAAAACAAGCACTGCTCCCCACTGAGCCAGCTCTCCATCCTCCAGATACAAGCAATCCTTTATAACCGAATTGGTGACATCGGACTTATCATCTCACTAGCCTGATTCTGCATTAATTTAAACTCATGAGACCTTCAACAAATTTTCCTAAACTTTAACTTTTAAAGATAATTTATTTTTCCAAATATTTCACACAAAAATATAAACATAACACTTTTTAAACTTTTATATAAACGGATAAAAAATGTTGTTACAATATTGATTATTATATTGAGTTAAGTTAAGAGAGAGAGTAATTCTGAGTGAAAATAATTTACTTAGAAATAACATTTAGGAGAAGAAACCATAAAAGAAATGATTTAAGCAGGGTGGTATGAAACATCCCTGAGCTTGCAGCTCTCAGGAGGTGTGTCAGTGGCATCAAGGTCTACACAGCAAGACACTGTCTAAAACATATAAGGAAACACATAGAAAAAATACTAGTAATTGTTACAGTGCAGTTAGCAATATTGCAACTAGTTTATCGAGCCATAAGTACTCTGAAAGGTTACCTATAATCAAAATTACTTGCAATGGAACCATAAAACTTTACCTACTAATGTTAATAACACTCAGATATGGAAAGTTATACTAGAATAAAATAATTGAGTGCAATAAACTAATTTATCTTCTGCATTTTCATTTAAACTTGCTAAATTTTAGCAACTAAGAGAAAATATTTGATACATTAATTTAACTTCTACATATGGATAATGAGGTATTGAGAAAAAGTTTTTAATACTATATTAAATAAATATCCTATTGTTGAATTCAAGATGAATATAGATTAGTCTGTCTTCATGTGTAGAATTTTAGTATTGTATATAAAACAATTCTAACCGTACTGGGACTTATTATGAAATAGAAAACTCTAAAAGTATAAAAAGTTTTCTCTTACCTAATAAATGTCAGCCCAATTAGAATGGAAACATACAAGAACTGTCATGACATGCCATAAAATTTTTAATAGACTATAAATGACTAAACAATCTACATTACCATAGAAAGTAGAACTTCTCTATCTTGAAAGAAATCTTATGAGATTTTAAGCAGTTAGTAAAGTAGGATACGATCATTTGTCTATTTATGTGTTTGTGTGTGTGTGTGTGTGTGTGTGTGTGTGTGTGTGTGTACCTGCTGGAAACAGATACTGTTTCAAGGATTCATAAAATATTTGTGAGTAATTTCTTCTCTTTCTAAACATGACATTCTCTACAGGCCTGCCACAATTATACATTTCTTTAAAACAATAATCGTGTTATTACATTTCATTTATTATAAACATGCATGTGTACCACACTGCATGTGTACAGGCCACAGGCCAGTAAGTTTTCTCCTTCCCCTCTCTGAGTCCTAAGGATACAATGAGGTGAAGACTAATCTTACCTTGGGTAGTAAGGTAGATGAGTTCTACATCTAAGCAGGTTATACAAGTATGCAATTTCTCTCTCTCTCTCTCTCTCTCTCTCTCTCTCTCTCTCT
The DNA here is from genome assembly GCA_009823505.1 of Rhizomys pruinosus. Lineage (NCBI taxonomy): Eukaryota > Metazoa > Chordata > Mammalia > Rodentia > Spalacidae > Rhizomys > Rhizomys pruinosus. Next base: position 44,249 of record VZQC01009952.1, read on the forward strand.
CTCTCTCTCTCTCTCTCTCCCTGCCACAATTTCTTCATAAGTTTTTGGCTTGTCTATGATATTGATAAGCATATCCCCATATAATAAATTAACAACACATAATGGCATGAAACAGCATAGTAAATTATACTGTACTTTCCTATATGCATACAGTGTACATTGCTGAATGTGACATGTTATCAAGGGAGCAGGGCAAGGAGATGGCAGTTTCCTATGGTTTGAGAAAAAAGCCATATAATTACAAAGCTGGTTTAACCAATAGTTGTTCAATAGCAGAGATAGATAAAATCAAGAGGACAAGTAAATAAGGAAGTGTGTTTCCTCAAGCTCCTTTGTTGGATCTAAAAATGTTATAATAAGATGGCTTTAAGAATGGACAAAAGCCCCAAGAAGCAGTTGGTTAGGAGCAACAGTGCACACTCCAGGCTGAGCCTTAAATATGAGGGTTGCTCTTAGCCAGGGTCCGAGGATGCTCACTGAATGAAGCTGGCAAATCTCCCTTTCTTTGCTGATACTTGTAGGGCACTACTCCTAGGGAGATGTGAACATAAATCTTCTCAATCCAGATAGGGAATGAAGGACAGACTAACGTAACAATATCATCAACCTGCAACTTGGTGAACTAGTGAGTTCATTGGAATTACTTATGGGATGATGGATGAGGAATTACTTATAGGAGTATGGCTGACTCAAGTTAGTACACCCAGCAGGGTTGATGACTCATGAAAATCCCATCCCTGGATCTCTCTGCATGAATTGCAAGCAATGTGACAGGTAGGAGATCTCCCTCTGCTTCAATAGTCTTAGAGAGGAAGCTTGTGGACCTTATACACTTCAGCTTCCCCAGACAAGTGAAGTTCATTTACTTCCCAAGTCTCATGAGCCTACCTCTAGGATGCAATATTTCAGCTCAGGGGAAATTGCTATGAACACAGCCTAGAATTTAGTAACTTTGAAAATGAGGACAAGTACTCCATTGAGTTGCATGTATGACTCTTGGTTTCTTATATTTTAAAATCCTCCCAAAAGATATTTCTAATCCCACCATATCCATTCCCTTTTCATTTTTCCATTTGGTTATATTTCACTGAATGTCAGGATATAGTTCTGTTTGCATGTTATATTGTATAACTCGCATTGTTTCCTCCTCCAGTCTTGCTTGAGAGTTATAATTAGCTTCAATCTTCTTGAACAAAGTGAATGCAAAAGTGTATTGGATTTTAATTTAAAATGTTATTTCATAGTTAATTTAAGTATTAAAATGTTATACACAAATTGCACTTTTAGTCAAATGACTCTGAAGTATTTTTTGAAGTGTATAATTAAAATATTCAAATGTGCACTGATAAGCCACTCTCAGAGGCTCTGGGGTACTCCAAAGGTGACTTGGAAAAACACCAAGTGCCAACTTCCTCTGTTTCTGCATTCCGTACCACCTGGTAGACACTTAGAATAATTTGTTTTTGAAGTATTTCAGAGTAAGCTGCTTTCCACTGGTTATTTTACTTGGTAGAGTTAGTCTAGTTTGCATTTTATAGGCATTTATTAGTAAGACACATTTTCAAATGACTACACCTCATTACCTTTAGTAAGTGCAGGCCTGTCCTACTGTGATGGACTATCCCAACCTTCACGGTCATGTGTGATTAAACAAATATGTTTATCATATGAGCATAATAATCATTGCTACTCATCACCATAGAGGCTTCCAAGCCCTTGACTTTTCTTCAAAACAGCCTATTCTTAAAAATAAATGATTTTGATAGTATCTTGTCTTGTTTACCTTCTTCGTAATCTCAAAGAGTTCAGGTCACCATTCTAATGGTGTCGTTTTGTTCTGTAAGGTACACAATCACAGATGACAGAGAGAAATGGGTATTTCATTCTCTCCCATGGTGACAGTGAGGTTGAAAGATGGATACTGTGCTGGTCTTCCTGCAGGACTCCTATTCTTAGTTCTATGTACTCTGTGTAAGATGAGTAATTTACATGTGCTGGATTGGTTTTCTGTTCTGTAGTTTGTATACTATTCTGTGGGTACACATTTTTCTTATAAATCTGCAGCAGCTTGTATTTTTTTATATACCCAAGGAACTTGATAAATCCAAACTGATCACATATATTAAAGACCATGGCCTGCTAATTCTATGACCAAGATCGACAGAAAGATGATGAATTACAGCAGCTCTTTTCACCTCTGCCTAAACAACCCTTTATTTTCAAATCAAGTTTACCACAAACATGGAAATCTTAAAATAGAATTTAGGGTCAGGGAGATGACTCAGTGAATAAAATGATTCCTGGGCAAGTATGGTATCTGATGAGCATGGAGTAGAGACAGGAAGACCCAAAGGTCATCTGGCCATTTGGTTTAGCAAGAACACCTGTACTCAAACGTGAACATGTGCATGCATCATGCATACACATACAAATGGACATAGATATGCAAATTTATATTTTTTATAAATTTTTAAACTCATAAATTTCAGCTCCCTGTAGACTGTCTCCATCACATAAAACCAGTTTGTTTGAGGACCAGTGCATTATCAATGAGAAATCCATATTGCATTTGTCAAAGTTCATAAACCCTCAGGTAATACTCAAATGACTGATTTTCCTGATATATAAGATGATGTACAAGATCATCTTGAATAACAAACTCTTTGTTCTTTGTTTAAAATACAAATGGTGTGAGTGTTTCTAGCCTATGAAATTAAAAGTCTAGAAGGAGCACTAATTTAAATATACTGGCAGGTACTTTGAACATGCCTGAAGTCTAACAAAGACTGCTGCTCTTCACTGACTATTCTAGATAACATCTAGAGCATTTGTGGCCTAATCGGGGCCAAAGAAAGCATGCATTGGGGCTGGAGAGATGGCCTACGGACTGCTCTTGCAGAGGATGCAGGTTCGATCCCCAGCACACACATGGCGGCTGAGAACCATCTTTAACTCCAGTTTCAGGGGAATCCGACACCCTCTTCTGACCTCTGCAGCATTGCATGACATGGGTGCACAAACTACATGCAGACATTACATTCATACACATACAAAATAAATAAAATTTAAAAATATTAAAAAAAGAAAGCATGCATCATGAATTCTAAGAATTATACCAAATAACTTCGCTGTAGGAAAGTCATAGGATTAGAACAAGACCCACGTATATCCTTCTTCCTCATAGTACAGACCTGAGGATACAACTTGAACACTGAAGATATCAGTTGAAAGTAAACTGATAGGAATGATTACTTTTGTGAAGAAACATTATAAATCCATTTTCTATTTGAGGTGCACATGAAGATATAGAAATCATATAAATAATTACCTAGGACAGAACATAAAATGGAAGCACTCTACCTGGGCAGGCTTTGGAAAATTATTTCTATGGTAGGTAAACTGAATCAAAGCCCATTTTTCTGGCAGGTATCCAGAGGTGCTAAGAAAGGAGAGGAAGGTGTTTTAAGGATGCACATTTGTATAAAATCTCATTCAGTGAGTTACAGGGAAATGACTCCCTAATTCTGAGTAAAAGCAGAAAACTCACACCATGGGACATCCGGGGCACCATCTTGACCCCACAGGCCTTAACATATATATGAGGGCAGTCTATGGGGCTGCATATCAGGGAAAGTTCTAAATATGTTTCTGATCTATTGTATGAAAAGCACACAAAATCAGTGAAAATACACCTTAAAGAAAAAAAAAATCAAAAGAACAAAACTGGCTCATAAACTCCAAAACTTTTGGCCCCTGAGAGAAGACAGGACCGGATAAAAGTCCACAAGGAGATGGTGCTGGGGCAGACACTCATGTTTCTGGGTCTTGTTGCTCCACAAGGTTAGAGCAGGCACAACCAGCTGAAGAGCATCAGAGATGTTTCTAGATAAGGAAGCTTGGAAACAATATTATAATTCAAAGAATGAATGATTTCTGAAGAATCAGCAGAAAGGAGTAGTTGTCACACTTCCCTGAGCATGTGGGGAGAGGGTATCCTTTCTTACCTCTAAGATCTAAAAGAAAATCCCTTCAATTTTACATGTCAAGAATAGCAAGATTCAAGAAGAAAAAGTGCTCATGGAGTGCACAGAGCTTAGACTGGGGATTTCCCAGAACCACCTGAATCATAGGTAGGAGCCGGGCGCTTCAGCCAGGAGGATTATTGGATAATTCAATCACTGGGTTGCTGGATAATTGTTTCATTGGTCTGTTGAATAATTAAATCATTGTCTGGTGAGGACAGAGTCTCCTTGATAGCTGGTATAAGAGGTGGGTGTTGCTATTGTGAGATTTGAGTACACAGAGCATAGATGGGGGATTTCCCAGGACCACCTGAAGTGCAGAGTACCAGGCGAGGGCTAAGTGAGGCATATTCTCCCTGCCAACTGGAATTGCTGAGGCAGTGCCCAAGTGGATTCTTTGGAGAGCCTTCAGAACAGAAAGGGAAGAGTGAGTTAGACTTCCAATATATAAAAAAAGAAAAAAAAATGAAAGCCTAAAACTTAGACAAGTCAACACTCCACAAACAAGGAGAAAAACAAATCAAGCAACAAAGGCATCGGAAAGATGCAAGCAAAGCAAGCCTTCAACACAGTGAAGAGGCATTTGGGATTCGCATTGGAATACAGGCAAAAAGAAATCCACATGCCAGGGACATGAAGAAGGGACAACATGGGAAAGGTACAGGATAATTCCACACCAAGCTCTACCAACCCTGTGGGAGATTCCTACAGTGGTATCCCCCTGGGGGTGACCCAGGACACAGATCTTAAAGGAACAATTGCAGACATATTCAAAGAAATCAAACAATATAAAGAACAAGTCAGAGAACTAAGAGAGAATGAAAAAACTCAAGAAGGACCTAGAGGGAGAGAATGACAAACAGAAGGAAGTGGAAACACTGAAAAAGGAAACCAACCAGCGAAGCAAGGAGCTACAGGAAGAGATTGAGAAGCTCCAAAAGGAAGTGGAAATCTAAAGAAATCACAAGATGAAATGAAAAACAAAATTGAACACTCATCCAATCAAGAGGAAAGGAATGGAAAAAGCCTCAGAAGCAGAATGGAGGAAGCAGAACAAAGAATATCAGACCTGGAAGATAACACAGAACAACTAAAAACCTCAGGTAAAGATTATGAAAAAAATTTTTTTAGTTGGGGGAATTTGTATTACTGTATCAATTTCCTTATTGGTTATGGGTCTCTTCAAGCTGTTGATCTGTTCTTGGTCTAGCTTTGGTGACTCCCATGATTTAAGATATTCATCAATTTCTTTAGGTTTTCAAATTTAATAAAGTATGGGATTTTTTTTATAATTTTTTTTAAATTTTATTTATTTCTGTATGTGTACGAATGTACTGTCTGCATGCAAGTTTGTGCACCCGTGTTGTGCAATGCCGCGGAGGTCAGAAGTGGGTGTCGGATTCCCCTTGAACTGGAGTTCTCCTGGAATTGGAGTTTCAGGCGGTTCTCGGCCGCCATGTGGGTGCTGGGGATCGAACCCAGGTCCTCTGCAAGAGCGGTCGGCGCTCTTAACCGCTAGGCCATCTCTCCAGCCCAAAGTATGGGATTTTTAAATATTTCTGGTTTGTTGTTGTCTGGTGTGATGTGTCTCATTTTATCTCTAAATTTGTTGTTTTGGAGTTGCTTTTTCCTGTTTTTCATTAACTGGGCTAAGGTTCTTTCTATCTTTTTTTATCTTTTCAAAGAACCAGCTTGAATATTATTAATTCTTCGCATTGTTTTATTTATTTCTATTTCATTAATTTCTGTTCTGATTTTTGTTATTTCTTCTTATCTCTTGTGTTTCCGTTTTTGCCTTTCCAGAGAGTTGAGTTGTCATGCCATTTATTTCTCTTCTCTCTGATTTTTTTTTTTTTAATGTAGGCCCTTAGCCCTATAAAATTTCTTCTTGGGACTGCTTTTAAAATGTCCCAGAGATATTGTTGTACTACGTTATCTTTTTCACTTAATCTCTGGAATACATTTTTTTAATTTTTATTTATTTTTGTATGTGTATGAATGTACTGTCTGCATGTAGGTTTGTGCACCTGTGTCATGGAATGCCACAGAAGAGGGTTTCAGATTCCCCTGGAACTGGAGTTAAAGATGGTTCTCAGCCAACATGTGGGTGCTGGGGATTGAACCCAGGTCCTCTGCAAGAGTGGTTGGTGCTCTTAACCACTAGGCCATCTCTCCAGTCCCCTCCCCTGGAATACCTTTATTTCTTTCTTAATTTCAATTTAATCCACTCATTATTCAGAACTCATCTGTATAAACTTCATGAGATTTTGTAGCTGCTAAGAGTTCTTTAAGTGTTGATTTTAAGCATTACTGCATTGTAAACTGAATGCATGGAATTGTTTACATTTTCATGTATCCATGACCAAATGGTTTCAAGTATTCATGTCTACCAAAGGAGCTCTACAGAGCATACAAAGCACCAGAGAAAGGAACAACTATACCTAAGAGGTTACAGAAAGAAAACAGATAAAGGTGTGATTATGGAAACACAAGACAGAACCCAGAACATAAACAGAAATTAAAATGACAGCATTTTATATCTTTATATACTATATATAAGTATATATCTTTCAATAATAACTTTAAATACAAATGGCTTCAGCTATCCATTCAAAAGTCACAATCTAGTGGAATGGATTATGAAACAAAATCCATCTCTGTGCTGTCTGTAGGAAACTCATATCAACTTCAAGAATAGACACTACCTTAGTTTGAAAGAATAAAAACAGTATTCCAAGTTAATGGCACTAAGGAACAAGCATATTTAGCAATTCTAATATAAAATAAAATAGATTTCAAGTTAAAATTAATCAGAAGAGAGACAGAGGGTGAATTAATTCTGATCAAAGAAAAATTGACCAAAAGATTATTACAATTATCATCATATATCCCCCTGACACTACTACAGCCAATTTCATAAAAATAGTACCACAAGTTTTTAAAACACAGAGTAACCCCATCTAAGTAATATCTGCTGAGTTAAATACTCTATTATCTCTGATAGAGATCAGCTGAACAGACATTGGAATTAAGTAATATCAATCATTAAATGTAGCTAACAGAAATCTAGCATATATACTAGCCATGCAGAAAGAATGTACTTTCTATTCAGTAGCCCATGGAACCTCTCCTAAAATTTATTCCATAATGGGGGATAATTCAAGAAATACAAAAATATTGAAATAATACCATGCATTCTATCAAAACACATTGCAATAAAGCTTAAAATCAATAACAAAAGATGCTCAGTAGCTCCACAATCTCAAGGAGATTAAGCAACACACTCCTGAATGATGAAGGGTCAAAGTATGCATTAAGAAAGAAAGAAAACTATTCATGAAACTAATTGAAAATGATAATAAAAAATGTCAGGGACATAATAAAAGCAGACTTAAAAGGGATGTTTATAGCTCTAAGTGCCTACATTAAAAATTAAAAATAAAAAATTAAAAAGATCACGTATATATGACATAACAATGCAACTCAAGACTCTGGAAAGGCCAGAACAAACAAAACCCAAAACCCAGCAGAGAAAAATAAAAAAAAACTAACAAATTAAGAGAAGAAATTAATGACAAAGAAAACAGAAAACAACACAAACAATCTATGAATGTAAGAGCCAGTTCACTGAAAAGATAAAAAGGATAGACTGACACTTAGTCCAGTTAAATGTTAAATGAAGGAAAGAAAAATCTACATAACAAAATCAAAGATAAAAGGGGAACATCACAATATAAATCATAAAATGTCCAAAACACTGGAAGGGAATACATTAAAAGACCTAAACTTCGAAAATCTGAAAGAAATGGATCAGGTGGTAGACTCATTTTCAGTCTTTTAAGGGTTTTCCACACTGCTTTCCACAGTGGTTGTACAAGTTTGCATTTCCACCAGCAGTGGATGAATGTTCCCCTTTCCCCACAACCTCTCCAGCATTTGGTATCATTTGTTTTGTTGATCCTAGCCAACCTTATCCAAGTGAAATGATATCTTAAATTGGTTTTAATTTGCATTTCCTTAATTATTACCCATGTTGAACACTTTTTAAGATGATTTTCAGCCATCTCTATTTCCTCATTTGTGAAATCTCTGTTCAGCTCTTTTACTCCCTCTTTTGAGTGGACTCATTGTTTTCTTACATCTTTGTTTTTTGAGTAGTTTATATATTCTGGAAGTTAATGCTCTGTCAGATGTATCACTCTGTGGGTTTTCTCTTCACTTCCCTGTTTGTTTCTTTTGATGTACAGTCACTTTTGAGTTTAATGAGGTCCCACTTGTCAATTGTCAACCTTGTTTCCTGTGCAGCTTCTATTCAATTTAGAAAATCTTTTCCTATGCCTATGTCTTGTAAGTTGTTGCCAACTTTTTCTTCTATCACCTTCAGAGTTTGGGGTTTCACACTGAGGTCTTTGATCCATTTAAAGTTTATTTTTGTACAGGGTGAGAGGTAGGGGTTTAATTTTATTCTTCTACAAGTGGTGATCCAGTTTTGCCAAGATCATTTGCTGAAGATGCTGTCTTTCCTCCATTGAGTTTTTGACCCCCTTGTCAAATATGATGTATCTGAAATTGTATGTGTTCAAGTTTGGATCTTCAGTTTTGTTCCATTGGTCTACAGGTCTGTTTTTGTGCCAGAACCAGGCTGTTTTTATGAGTATAGCCCTGTAGTATAGTTTGAAGTCTGGTACAGAAATCAGCCCTGTATTGCTCTTTTCACTCAGGGTTGCTTTGGCTATTCACAGTCTTTTGTTGTTCCATATGAATTTAAGAACTTTTTTCCAAGCCTGTGAAGAATGTCTTGGAGATTTTAACTGGAACTGCATTGAATCAGTATATTAATTTGGGTAGAATGGACATTTTTACTGTATTACTATTTACAATCCATGAACATGGGAGGTCTTTCCATCTTCTGATGTCTTCTTTTTTTATTAATTTTTTTATTTATTTCTGTATGTGTATGAATGTACTGTCTGCATGCAAGTTTGTGCACCCATGTCGTGCAATGATGCGGAGGTCAGAAGAGGGTCTCAGGTTCCCCTGGAACTGGAGTTCTCCTGGAATTGGAGTTTCAGACGGTTCTCGGCAGCCATGTAGATGCTGGGGATCGAACCCGGGTCCTCTGCAAGAGCAGTCGGCGCTCTTAACCGCTAGGCCATCTCTCCAGCCCTCTTCTGATGTTTTCTTCAATCTCCTTCTTCAGGGGTTTATGATTTCTGTTGTACAGATCTTTGTTGTCTTTGGTTAAATTTTTTCCTAGTTATTTTATCCTACCACAGAGATACATGCACAGCCATGTTTGTTGCAGCTCTCTTCGCAATAGTAAAGAGCTGGAACCAACACACAGTCCCAGAAAAACAAAAGACCAATGATATCCCTCATCTGTGGATGCTAGTACCAAGCACCTGGTTGTAAGGAAAACTGAGGAACATTAATGTTATATTCCTTGTGATCTGAAAGCAACTGTGCTCTTATATTGTGAATCCCTAGGCAGGTTCTAGAACTAACTTACCATTTATTTTCAGATTTTGGATTTTTGGTATATGATGGTGGGTATGTATGCATCTTTTAGAGAAATATAAAATTAAAGTGGAAAAATGTGAATCAAGAAATATGATATGGAAATAACATACAGTTCGTTTTCAGAAGATACAATTTTAATACAGGTACAACGTTTCAGGCTGGTATAACTTAGCCTTGCTGGGTGCTTAAAGACCATACTTAATGTCCATAAAATTTGACTGAGGGACCTAAGGGATAGCTTTGTTCCTTGCCCTCAGAGGTCAACTAAGTCTTAGGGGACTATGCATGGGGGCATCTCTTGAAATGTCCTGCAAATGTGTGTCACCAGTCTTCCTTTTCAGGGAGGTCTTGGAGATCCACTAATGGGACTTCAGCCAGTGGCCAGTCTATAAAGACGAAAATCTGTTCATGCTTCAAAAAGAGAAGCCTGGTCTAGCAAGACCTGATTTTGTCCTCTAGTGGATGAAACTCTAAATGAAAAGCTGAAAGGAGCCAGGGGCTCCGCACAACCCGCCTCACCCCCCAAAAAAAAACCTCAGTGACCTCTGAGGACCAGATCCTCAACTGACCTTAAGAAAACAAAAACCATGGTTAATCTGGGTTGTGTGGCCTTAAGCATCCAAGAGGAAAGTAAAACCAGAAATAATCAATAAGGCCTGAGAAATTACATTTCAGATACAAAACTTGAGATCTTAGTAAAAAGACAAAAAGATAAAAGAGAGAACAGTGTTGTTTGGCCTGTCTTCAATTCTTACTGGCAAGTGCATCTACTCTGTGGCTGCCACTGCTTTTGCCATTCTTCAAAGACATGAGACAGAGCTTTTTAAACCTCCAATATGGACTGAAGATTCATGTCTCTCCAAGAATCCTCCAAACCTGCAGTGCTAGATGGGGACTACTTAGATATCCAGCTTGTAGACTGAGCAGCTACTAGAATTTCAGCCTCGTCAGAATATAGACTGCCATTTTTGTACTACCAAGGCTGTATCATGGAGGTCAGTTCAGGAAGATCAAGACAGGACACGACAGGACACATGCTTACTGGACCTCATTTGGGGGACCATGGGAGGGAAAGACCCCAGTAGGGAGCGCAAGGGCAATATTGATGGTTGTTTGGTCTTGCCAAGGAGGAACCTTCAAAAACTTCCTTAAGGAAAACATGATATCTTTTAGCAAAGAAAAAAAAAAAAAAAAGAAAAGAAAACCCTTCAATTAAGGTGATATATATATATATAATCTATATATATAATAGAAAATATAGATGCATTATTAGTATTATACATAAGATATAGGTGAACAATACAAGTTAGAGTGAACAACAAGAAAACGACTGGAAACTGAACGACTACAGAACAAGATAGGCAGAACATGTAGGCAGAGTCGCATGGAACTCAGGTGGGTGGGGCCATGAAAGGGGTGACATAGATCTAAGAATGATGTATGTGACTATGGAATAAGTTTAGACAACAATAAAATTAAAGCAAAAAATGGATAAATTTCAAAATTCAAGGATACCACCAAAGCTAAATAAGGAAGACATAAAGAGCTTAAACAGACCCATAACGAATAGGAAAATTGAAGAGTAAATGCAAAACCATTCAACCAAAGAAGGTCAAGACCCAAATGAATATATCACAAAATTCTACCAGGATAATTCAAGGAACTGTAAAACAGCACTATGTACACAAAACTCTCGTTCGTATCACTTTAATACCAAAACAGGTAAAGGCAGTAAGAAAAAGGAAACTGGTGTCCAATATCGTTAATGATAATGGATAGCAATACTTTCCCAACCAGTTATCCACTTATTCCAAGATGCAGAGATAGACACATACATGTCAATAAATGTAATAAATCGGGGCTGTCAGATGGCTAGCGGTTAAATGCGACTGCTCTGCAGAGTCCCCAGGTTCAATCCCCAGCCCCATTGGTGTTTTTTTTTGAGAACGGTCTTTAACTTCCAGTTCCAGGGGAAATCTGACACCCTCTTCTGACCTCCACGGCATGGCACAACATGGGTACTACAAACACAATGCAGACGGGACATTCATAATAAAAAGTACATAAATATTTTTTAAATTTGAAATTTTTATTGATGGGTGTGCATTTCCTACGATCATTTCCAATTCAGATCAGGCATATTTCCTTTTCCTCCCCCACCCCATCCAAGATCATGTTCTTCGCCAGAACTTGTCCTGCATTTTCAGGTTTTTATTTTTTCCTTTTTTTAGCTTAAGTGATAATCCATGAGTATAAGCATCTCTTTAATCAAACCAATCTACAGACTGTTTGGGCCCAAACCCCACAGCCCACCATTCAGTGGGGGTTGACAGGTTGTTTGGTTCAATCATAGTTATCAAATGAGTGTTCCAGACTACATCGCTGTAGTTTCCAACACCGTTCACCCCAATTCACACCCCTTTACATTCTACAAGCCCCCTCTTCCACAGGGTTGTTCCCTGGCTTAGAAAAGGGGCAGAGGGGATGAGAAGCAAAACTAGTCCTCTCTCTTCTGGAGCTGTTGAACTGGATTCTGGTCAATTCTAGCTGTTTCATTTCATGGGCTGACAGTTTTGTTCAGGGGTTAACCTTCAAGATCCTACTAATGAAGCACAAGCAATTGAATATATAGGTATTTAAACACTATGTTATGGTAGTTACTTTGGCATAGACACATATGGTTTGATGCTATGTTAATCCATGAATTTCATTTTACCCCCGATAAATATGACGGTATTACTGTGGCTTATACATCTCCTAACCTGTAAAGGATGTAGCTTGTGGCACTGCAGCCTGGGTTATTTCTCCAATGAGAGAGCACAAAGACTACAATACAAACACCTAGACAAAGAAAATTATAAAACAATAACCGATAGGTAAAATACAGAGCTAGAAGTCCAAATGATAATAAAGTGAAAGAAGCAACATCCATATCTTTCAATTATGAACTTAAATATTAATGGGCAAAACTCCCACCATCAAAGAACATAGACGGAGAATGGATGAGAAAAAAACCCATTCTATATACTGTCTAAAGAAACCCCATCTCAATTCAAGGATGGGCACCAACTGAAGGTGAAGGGATAAGAAAGTAGTTCCAAGCAAATGGCTATAAAAGAAAGCAGGTGTTGTAACTATATCAGACAAAATAGACTTCCATGCAAAAGAAATCAAAAGAGAAAAAGAGGGCCATTATATCTTTATTAAGGAACAATTGACTGGCAATGTTACATGATTATTCACATCATGAATATATAAACGATGCGTGCAAAAAACTTTATAAAGAAAATTCTGTCAGGATCTCAAGGACACAGATCTAACCCCAGCACACAACTAATAGTAGGGGACTTCAAACCTCAACTAAGCCTTTAGAAGATCAACAAGGACAAAGAATGAAACAAAGAGACATCTGACAATGATGATACAATAAAACCAAATGGACCTCACAGGACATCTATCGATATTCTCAACCAAACACACATAGGACGTCACTTTCTACGTTAGCACATCACAGAACATTTTCCAAAATAGACATATACGTTGGCACAGGAAAAAAAAAAAAACTCAACAATACCAAAAAAATTTTTTTTTTTTTAAAAAAAATAAAATACCACAGTGCAATAAAACTCAATATCAACACCAGGATAAACCCTACAACTTACAAGAACACATGGAGACTACACAACACTCTCCTGAATAATGAATGGGTCAAGGAAGAAATCAAGAAAGAAATAAAAACATTCCCGGAACTGAATGACAATGATAATACAACACAGCAAAACCTATGGGACATTTTAAAAGCAGTCCTAAGAGGGAAGTTTATAGCTCTAAGTGCATACATTAAAAAAACAGAAAGCGCACAAGTGAATGATCTAACACTGCAGCTAAAAATACTTGAGAGACAACAGCAAATGGACCCTAAATGAAGCAGACAAGAAGAAATAACAAAAATCAGAGCAGAGATCAGTGAAATAGAAACAAAGAAAACCACACACACAAAAAAATCAATGAATCCAAAAGTTGGTTCTTTGAGAGAATAAACAAGATAGACAGACCTCTAGCCCAGTTAACCAAAAGAAAGAAGGAACAACTCCAAATCAATAGAATCTGCGATGAAAGGGGAAATATCACAAGAGACAATGAAAAGATCCACACAACCATAAGGGAATACTTCAAAAACCTATACTCTACTAAGTTTGAAAACCTAGAAGAAATGGATCAATATCTGAAATCCTGGGAATCACCAAAGCTCAACCAAGAAGAGATTGACAGCCTAAATAGACCAATAATACGGGAAGAAATTGAGGATGTAATAAGTAGCCTCCCAAGCAAAAATGCCCAGGCCCAGATGGTTTCATGGCAGAATTCTATAAAATATTTCAAAAAGACTTACAACCATTGCTACTCAAATTGTTTAGAAGGATACAAATGGAGGGAGTTCTCCCAGATTCCTTCTATGAAGCCAGCATCACGCGATTACCAAAACCAGGTAAAGATACAACCAAAAAGGAGAATTATAGACCCATCTCCCTAATGAACACAGATGCCAATATTTGAAACAGGATACTGGCAAATCGCATACAGACCCACATCAAGAAGATCATCCACCATAACCAAGTTGGATTCATACCAGAGATGCAGGGAGGCTTCAACATATGAAAATCAATAAATATCATCAAAAATATAAATGGACTGAAAGACAAAAACCACACCATCATCTCAATTGACACGGAGAAAGCCTTTGACAAAGTCCAGCATCCCTTCATGTTTAAAGTCATAGAGGGAATTGGACTGGAGGGATCATTCCTCAATGTAATCACAGGCATATACAGGAAAACCATAGCCAATATCAAACTAAATGGGGAAATGACAGAAGGATTCCCTTTAAAGGTAGGAACTCAGCAAGCTGCCCCCTGTCACCACTCCTCTTCAATATAGTGCTTCAAACCCTTGCTAGGGCAGTAAGGCAAGAAAAGGAAATTAAAGGAGTTCTAACTGGAAAAGAAGAAGTCAAACTATCCCTTTTTGCTGATGATATGATTGTCTACCTAAGGGATGCTAAGAACTCCTTCAGAAAACTCCTGGAAATGATTAAGCACTTCAGTAAAGTGGCAGGATAAAAAATAAATCTAGAAAAATCAGTAGGCTTTCTTTACACCAACAAGCAACTGAAAAAGGACTACAAGGAGACCTTCCCACTCACAATAGCCTCAAAAACATTAAAATAGCTAGGAACGAACCTAACCAAAGACACCAAGGATCTCTACAACAAAAATTTTAAAGACTTGAAGAAGGAAATTGAGGAAGGCATCAGAAGATGGACAAACCTCCCATGCTCATGGTTGGGAAAATAAATATAGTAAAAATGTCCATGCTACCAAAATTCGTGTACAAATTTAATGCAATCCCAATCAAAATTCCCAAGAGCTTTTTCACAGGCTTGGAAAAAAAGTCCTCAATTTCATTTGGAAAAACAAATCCCCAAATAGCCAAAGCAACCCTGAGTGAAAAGAGCAATAGAGGGAGTATCGCTCTACCAGACATCAAACTATACTACAGGGCTATAGTCATAAAAACAGCTTGGTACTGGCACAAAAACAGACAAGTTAACCAATGGAATAAAACTGAAGATCCAAACCTGAGCACATACAATTTCAGCCACCTCATATTTGACAAGGGACCCAAGAAGACACAATGGAGGAAAGACAATATCTTCAGCAAGTGGTGATGGCAAAACTGGATCACCACCTATAGAAGAATGAAATTAATCCCCTACCTCTTGCCCTGTACAAATGTCAGCTCCAGATGGATCAAAGACCTCAACGTGAAATCCAAAACTCTGGAGGTGATAGAAGAAAAACTTGGCACCAGACTACAAGACATATGCCTAGGAAAAGACTTCCTAAATCAGAGAGCAGCTGCACAAAAATAAGATCGACAATTGACAAATGGGACCTCATTAAAATCAAAAGCTTCTGTACATCAAAAGAAACAATAAAGGAAGTGAAGAGAAAACCCACAGAGTGGGAGGAAATCTTCACTGCAGATATATCTGACAAAGCATTAATTTCCAGAGTATACAAGCGACTCAAAAAACAAAGAAGAAAGAAAGCAAATGAATCACTCAAAGATGGAGCAAAGAACTGAATAGAGACTTCACAGAGGAGGAATTAGAGATGTCTGAGAAACATCTTAAAGACTGCTCAACGTCACTAATAATTAGGGGAATGCAAATTAAGACCACGCTAATATATCATCTCATTCCAATAAGACTGGCCAGGGTCAAGAAAATAAACTATATCAAGTGCTGGAGAGGTTGTGGGGAAAGGGGAACATTCATCCATTAGTGGTGGGAATGTAAACTTGTACAGCCACTATGGAAAGCAGTGTGGAGAACCCTTAGAAAACTCAAAATGAGGTTGCCATTTGACCCACTCATACCACGCCTGGGTATATACCCACAAGACTCATCTTACTGCTGCAATACATACACAGCTATATTTATTGCAGCTCTGTTCAACAATAGCAAAAAGCTGGAACCAACCCAAATGCTCCTCAACTGAAGATTGGATAGAGAATATGTGATTCATATACAGAATGGAGTTCTACTCAGTGGTAAAGAAAGACAACATCATGAAATTTGCAGGGAAATGGATGGAGCTAGAAAATATTATATTAAGTGAAGTAACACGGTCCCAGCAAAACAAACGATGAATGGTATCCCTCATATGTGGATGCTAGAACCAATAACCCAGTTGTAAATATTTCTTGTGGAGAGGGATGCAGATTAAAAGAACAACAACAGAAAGACTGCATCAGAAAACGGACTGAAATGGTGAATCGGGAGGGGTGGAAGGGACGGGAGAGGGACACGGGTGTATATTTGATTAATGTATATTTAACTGATGTGAGCTCAATAAATATGCAATTTTACCCAGACTCTGTCTACAGATTACATGGTGTTTTAGGACTTAGAAAAAGTAAATATATGTATATTAAACAATATTGGTTTAAAGGTTCTGATAAAAATGGTAATGTACCTGAGTTAATTGGAAATATAAGTTGTTGTTGTTGTCCACATTTATTTTACTTAAAATCTGTATAACAATAACTTTGGGATCGGCACATACAAATGTTCTCTACAATTTTTCTGCTGTACAGTATAATCTTGTAGCATTCTCTTTTACCTGTAGGATGATTTAACTTAAAAAATTAAGTTTGCTTCCCAAGTTAACCACATACAGTCACCCAAAACAGCTTGGGTGAATTTGATAACAGGGTTGTTCCCTGGCTTTAGAAAAAGGGGCACAGTGGATGAGAAGCTAAAACAGTGCCTCTCTTTCTGGAGCTGTTAGACGGGATTCTGGTCAATTCTAGCTGTTTTCATTTCATGGGCTGACAGTTTTGTTCAGGGTTACCTTCAAGATCCACTAAATGAAGCACATGCAATTAGAATATATAGGTATTTAAGCAGCACTATTGTTATAGGTAGTGTACTTTGGCATAGACACATATGGTTTGGATGATAGTTAATCCAGGAATTATTTTTTACCCCCGATAAATATGACAGGTCTTACTGTGGCTTATACATCTCCTAACCTGTAAGGATGTAGCTTGTGGCCTGCAGCCATGGGGTATTTCTCCAATGAGACGAGAGCCAAGTAGCTACACTAACACACCTAGAAAAGAAAATATAAAAACAAAACCGATAGGATGTAAAACAGAGTGCTAGAAGTCCAAATGATAATAAAGTGAAAGAAGCAACATGCCATTCTTTCCAATTAGTAACCTTAAATATTAATGGGCAAAACCCCCAATCAAAGCATAGACTGGGAGAATGGATAAGGAAAAAAACCCATCTATATGCTGTCCTACAAGAAACCCATCTCAATTTCAAGGAAGGCACCAACTGAAGGTGAAGGGATGAAGAAAGTATCCAAGCAAATGGTATCAAAAGAACAAGCAGGAGTTGTAAGCTGAATATCAGACAAAAATAGACTTCCATGCAAAAGAAAGCAAAAGAGAAAAAGAGGGCCATTATATCTTTATTAAAGGAACAATTGACCGGTCAAGGATCTCACAATCATGAATTATTCACATCAGAATATGACATGTGCAAAAACTATAAAGAAATTCTCAGGATCTCAGGACAGATAACCCCAGCACACACTACATACTAGGGGACTTCAATCACCCAACTAAGCCTTTAGACAGATCAACAAGACAAAGAATGAAACATAGAGGACACTGGACAGATGAATACAATAACAAATGGACCTCACAGACATCTATCGATATTTCCACCAAACAACATAGACGTCACTTTCTACGTAGCACACTCACAGAACATTCCCAAAATAGACAATATACTGTGGCACAGGAAAAAAAAAAAAACTCAACAATACCAAAAGATTGTTTAAATAACGAGGATCATAATACGCAGTGCAATAAAACTCAATATCAACACCAGGATAAACCTAACAACTTACAAGAACAACATGGAGACGACACAACACTCTCCTGAATAAGAAATGGGTCCAAGGAGAAAAAATCGAAGAAATAAAAAATGCCCGGAACTGAATTGACAATGATAATACAACACAGCAAACCTATGGTACATTTTAAAAGAGTCCTAAGAGGAGATTTAGAGCTCTAAGTGCATACATTAAAAAACAGAAAGCGCACAGTGAATGATCTAACACTGGCAGTAAAACTTTGGAGACAACAGACAATGGACCCGAAATGCAATCAGACAGAAGGAATAACAAAATCAGAGCAGAGATCAGTAAATAGAACAAAGAAAACAACCACAACAAAAAAAATCAATGAAAGCCAAAAAGTTGTTTTTTGAGAGAATAAAAATGTAGACAGACCTGCTAGCCGATTAACCAAAAGAAGAAGGAACAACTCAACATCCAAAGAACGGTGATGAAAAGGGGAAATATCACAAGACAATGAAAAGATCCCATCACACCAATAAGGGGGGAAAAAATGACTTCAAAACCTAACTCTACTAAGTTTGAAACCTAGAAGAAATGGATAATATCGAAATCCTGGAAGTCCACAAAGCTCAACAAGAAAGATTGACACCTAAATAGACCAATAATACGGGAAGAATTGAGGATGTAGTAAGTAGCCTCCCGAACAAAAAATGCCCAGCCCAGATGTGTTTTTCACTGGCAGAGATTCGTATAAAATATTCAAAAGACTTTACAACCATTGCTACTCAAATTGGTTTTAAGGAGGTACAAAAAGAGGGAATTCTACCCAAGTTCCTTCGATGAAGCCAGCAATCACGCGATTACCAAAACCAGGTAAGATACAACCAAAAGGAGAATTATAGACCCATCTCCTAATGAAACCACAGATGCCAAAATTTGGAAAAAGGATACTGGCAAATCGCATATACAGACACACATCAAGAAGATCAACCACCATACCAAGTTGGATTACATACCAGAGATGCAGGATGGCTTCAACATAGAAAAATTCAATAAATATCATCAAAATATAAATGGACTGGAAAGACAAAAACCACACCATGCATCTCAATTGACACGGAGAAACGCCGTTGACAAGTCCACATCCCTTCAATGGTTTTAAGTCATAAGGGAATTGATGGAGGGATCCATAATATATATTGAAGCAATACAAGTTAGAGTGAACAACAAGAAAAGAACTGGAAAAATCTGGAAAGACTCAGAAAAGATGCAGACATGTATGGCAGAGTGCAGGAACTCAGGTGGGGTGGGGGCCATGGAAAGGGAAGTGACTAAATGATGTATGATATATGGAATAAGTTTAACAACAATAAAAAATTAAAGCAAAAAAATGGATCAATTTCAAAATTCAAGGATACCACCAAAGCTAAATAAGGAAGACATAAAGAGCTTAAACAGACCCATAACGAATAGGAAAATTGAAGAGTAATGCAAAACCATTCAACCAAAGAAGGTCAAGACCCAAATGAATATATCACAAAATTCTACCAGGTATTCAAGGAAGCTGTAAAACCAGCACTATTTACACAAACTCGTTCTATCACTTTAATACCAAAAGCAGGTAAAGGCAGAAGAAAAAGGAAACTGTAGTCCAATATCGTTAATGAATAGAGATGCAATATTTCCCAACCAAGTGTATCCAACTTATTCCAGAGATGCAGAGATGACCCAACATACATGTCAATAAATGTAATAAATCGGGGCTGCAGAGATGGCATAGCGGTTAAGAGTGCTGACTGCTCTTGCAGAGTACCCAGGTTCAATCCCCAGCACCCATATGGTGGTTGAGAACGGTCTTTAACTCCAGTTCCAGGGGAATCTGACACCCTCTTCTGACCTCCACGGCATTGCACAACATGGGAGTACAAACCTACATGCAGACGGTACATTCATACATATAAAAGTACATAAATTTTTTTAATTTAATTTTTATTGATGGTTTGTGCATTTCATACATCATTTTCCAATTCAGATCAGGCATATTTCCTTTTCCTTGCCACCCACCCCATCCAAGATCATGTATTCTGCCATAACTGTCCTGCATCTTTCAGGTTTTTTTTTTTCCTTTTTTAGCTATAAGTGATAATCCATGAGTATAAGCATCCTTCATGCAAAACCAATCTACAGACTGTTGTGCCCAAACCCCCACAGTCCCACCATTCAGTGGGGGTTGACAGGTTGTTTGTTCAATCAAGTTGATCAAATGAGTGTCCAGACTACATCGCTGTAGTTTCACCGTTCACCCCAATCACAGCCTTTACATTCTACCACGCCCCCTCTTCCAAGGTTGTTCCCTAGGCTTAGAAAAGGGGCACAGGTGGAGAGAAGCAAAACAGTCCACTTTCTCTGGAGCTGTCATTTTGGATCTGGTCAATTCTGCTGTTTCCTTTCATGGGCTGACAGTTTGTCCAGGATACCTTTCATCCTACTAATGAAGCACAGCAATTAGATCTATAGTTTTTAAGCGACTAATTGTTATGGTAGGTTACTTTAGTAGACACATGTTTTGGATGATATTAATCCATGAATGATTGTTTCCCGATAAATGAGAAGGTCGTACTGTGGCTATAATCAGCTGACCAAACTGTAAAGGATGTAGCTTGGGCATCAGCCATGGGTGATTCTCGCCAAGGAGAGATAGCCAATAGTCCAGNATAGACTTGTACAGCCACTATGGAAAGCAGTGTGGAGAACCCTTAAGAAACTCAAAATGAGGTTGCCATTTGACCCACTCACACACACCCCTGGGTATATATCCCACAGACTCATCTACTACTGCAATACATACACAGCTATATTTATTGCAGCTCTGTTCAACAATAGCAAAAAGCTGGAACCAACCCAAATGGCTCATCAACTGAAGATTGGATAGAGAATAGTGGATTCATATACAGAATGGAGTTCTACTAGTGGTGAAAGAAGACAACATCATGAAATTTGCAGGGAAATGGATGGAGCTTAGAAAATATTATTAAGTGAAGTAACACGGTCCCAGCAAAACAAACAGAATGGGTATCCCTCAATTTGGATGCTAGAACCAAACCCAGTTGTTAAATATTTCTTGTGGAGAGGGATGCAGATTAAAAGAACAACAACAGAAAGACTGCATCAGAAAACTGGATCTGAAATGGTGAATCGGGAGGGGGGAAGGGACGGGAGAGGGACACGGGTGTATATTTGATACATGTATATTTAACTGATGTGAGCTCAACTAAATATGCAATTTACCCAGACTCTGTCTACAGATTACATGGTGTTTTAGGCTTAGAAAACGTAATCATATGTTCTATTAAACAATTTGGTTTAAAGGTTCTGATAAAATGGAATGTACCTGAGTTAATTGGAAATATACAGTTTTGTTGTTGTCCACATTTATTTTACTTAAAATCTGTATAACAATAACTTTGGGATCGGCACTACAATGTTCTCTACAATTTTTCTGCTGTACAGTTAATCTTGTACATTCTCTTTTACCTGTAGATGATTTAACTTAAAAAATTAACGTTTCCTCCCCAAGTTAACCACATACAGTCACCCAAAACAGTTGGGTGAATTTGATCGAAATCTGTGCCTTGATCCTGTCCTGTAGGTAGTGTACTACAACTGCCTTTTTGAGACTCACGTGTCCAAAACCAAAAACCTAAATAAAAAAGGGGGGATACAGATATATGAAAACTTTTTGTTAAAAACCTTCATTCAAATCTTTAAAAAACTAACTATGAGAAAAGATTTGTATGTTCCAACAGGTCAAAATGTCACCAATAATGCTGAGAAAGAAAAGACACAGCTTTGCACTCTGTAGGATGTACCAGGAAATGCCAGCAGAAAGGTTGGCCCTTGAACATTGAAGGAAGAAAAGCCTCAACTGCTACAGACATTTAACCCCTCTGTGGATCCTACTTGTAACAACTATTTTATAACGAGTCCTAACGAAACTTACCTTCTAGGTGCTGCAAGTTTAATAGCAAGAGACTTTCTTACCTCCCCTTCATAGAACAAGGGAATATGATGATGATGAGGTCATTCTCTAACTGTAAATTGGAGTAACTGTTATAGAGTAATCTCTTATAAAACCAGTAAAACTGTCTTCTTTTAATTGACTAATAGACATGGAACTGTGAAAAGGATTATTCTCTATTCAGAACCAAATGTAACTAAAGTCTCCTTAAGCTATGCACTTAAGCAAAACACTATTAATACAGGAGAGCCTGTATCAGCAATGGATTATTCTACCAAGGAGATTTGACCAGGGGATCCAAGCCCCTCCCCCCCAAAACGTAAAGGCTTCTTGCCTGTAAACTGGGATATCTGCAAGAAGAGATGGCGATAAGACCTGATGTAAGCATGGGAAAGATACACTGAGACCGCACTTGCAAGTGTAGGTTGGCTCTTGGAAACCAGGACAGGTTACCAACGGCCACTAAACCAATAAAGCAAATATAGGTCTCCTTGAGTCAAGCAAGACACCTCCATCAGTACCAGCTACCCCTCACCTGCCTGTAAATACTGTGCAGCAGTGGCAACCATATGCCTGTATATTCCAAATATAATTGGCTAGTATCTCTCTCCTTGGAGGAATAACCCATGGCTGATGCCACAAGCTACATCCTCTCAGTGTGTTAGGATATATTATAAGCCACAGTAAGACCTTCTTCATATTTACAGAAAATCGTAATTCATGGATTAACATACCATCCAAACATCTGTGTCTAACCAAAGTAACCTACCATAACAATTAGTACTGCTTAAACAACTATATCTAATTGCTGTGCTTCATTAGTAGGATTGAAAGTTATCCTGGACAAACTGTCAGCCCATGAAAGGAAACAGCCAGAATTGACCAGAGTCCAAAATGACAGCTCCAGAGAAAGTGGACTGTTTTGCTTCTGTCCACCTGTGCCCCTTTTCTAAGCCTAGGGAACAATCTGCAGAAGAGGGGTTGTGGTAAGATGTAAGGGCTGCGATTGGGGTGAATGGTGAAACTACAGGAATATAGTCTGTTCACTTATTTGATGAACTTGATTGAACATACAAGCCTTCCCAGCTGGATGGTGGGACCCTTGGACTGTGTGGGTTTGGGCACAACTGCTTGCAAATTGGTTTTACATGAAGGATCCTGGTACTCATAAATTATTACTTATTGTTAAAAAATGAAAAAAAAATAATTAATAGAAAAAAAGAAAAAGAAAAAAAAAGAAAAACTGATGTCTGAAGTCGAGTGATGATGTAAGATCCCAGAAAGATATAAGAACATTTCTTTTGATAGACTTAATGCCTGTCTACAAAAGGTCTGCAGCAGTCTCAAAAGTTATTGTGAAAAGAAACTAAATGTCTTTTTTGTTCAATGAAGTTGATCCTATGGTGAAATACAAAGTGCTTCTAATAATTGTACACTTCAGACAAAAGAAGAGAAATATAGAATATATATATATATATATATATATATATATATATATAATTATATATGCATTTTTCCATAATTTTCATTATTGAATGAGATTTTGGTGGTACCATGTGAGGGAGAGGGTATTTTTCATAGGGGAAGAATATACATAATTTGAATGCAATTGATTAAAAATAGATGTGAATTCCATGAAAAAAAGAACCAGAGGGAAATATAGTACCCAAAATCCTCCTTAAAACACACATACAGCTATCCATGATGAAGCATGCCTTTATTCCTAGCACTTGGGAGGTAGAGGCAGACAGATCTTTGTGAGTTCCAGGTCAGCCTGGTCTACAGAGCAAGTTCCAGGCCAGCTGGGGCTACAAGGAGACCCTGTCTTGAAAAGACCAAAAAAATACCACATAAAATATGTGAACATGGGTGCACCACCCATGTGCTTGAAGACTATATAGGAAGAAATAGCATGCCAGACAGAAGAGACTTCCCTTAAGTTGTTGGTCACAGTAGCCAAGAAACTCCCCAAGTGATGCAGGCTATTGCTACAGCCCTTGATTACTTCCCCAAACTTGAAGATAATGCCCCATTGATTAGGAAAGGACATATTTGGGACACAGGATATGGACCAATAGATCTAAAACTGACCTGGAAGCCGCCTACCTGAAAATTAGCTTTACAATTCCAGAGGATACTATTCAAGATGCTAAGGGAAAAGTTTAATAATCATATACAATGAGTGATAGAGCAAACTACATTTGTGCAGTAGTGATACTTTACTTTTGGGTTAATTAGCAGCTATGTAATTGGACTTACAACACTCTTAATGAGAGGGACCTTATGTGTGGCACTGTAAACATAGTTAAATACATGTAGCTAGGGAGGTAATAGATACTAGAGAAAATAGCAACTCTATCATCCATAAAGAAATGAAATTCATTACTGTATGCTAAATATGGATCTTTATATTTACAAACAAGCATACCATATACCATTCTTCAAGTAAGTTTTTTGCGATAGCTGGAGAATATTACAGAATTCCACAACAAATAACATACATAGAATAAGTGTCTAAAATATGCCTAGCCATAAGGGAAACATCTACAATGGAACCTCCATACCTAGGGGTCATGGAACATAGTGGAATTGACTTTGGAGAGAATAGTAATACACCTCTCAACTCTCACCAGTGAAGCTTCCTCGTGCAAACTATTGGTGATGCACACAGAAGAATAGAGGAAGTGTAGAGAATAAGAGATTGCAGAGCACGTGTCCCTGGGTAGGAGTCCCCTATTGAAACTCACCCACCCATGCCTCAGGAACCATTGAGGAAGAGGGGAAAGAAAGTATGTCAGAATCAGCATGGGTTCATGAGCACAAGAGAAGAGTCTTTCATGCACTTAGGACCACTTATATGAAATTAGAGCGAAGTTGATACCAGGTAAATGAACCTTGCAAACTCAATCTGACAAATACCCAGCATAGATAAGCAAATGGGCAAGAGGCTGCAACCTTAGTTGAAGAACTATTGGGGGCTGAAGCCTGCTGCATGAGGGAGAGTTGATCTTCATTAAGGGACTCACTTAGATCTACTGGATGAATTTGCACCAAGGAACATCTGGTTAAACAAACTTGACTCAATATTTCTTAACATATATGACAGAATACATGTGATCTGGTGGGCTGGCTAGGGGTATGTGGTTGGGGGAGTGGGTCTAAATATGTTTAAGTATATTGTATGATATGTACAAAAGTTCAGTGAAAGCATACATTAAAACTGATTGGATTCTAATAAGCTGATGTTTTATGTATGGTAACATCCATTTCACAAGTGTGCTTGTGCTGGAATGATACTTGCTCAATGTCTAGTGATGAAACAATACAGTGTAGGTAACTTATACAATTAATTAATTTTATCTCCAGAGTGTTGAACACCTCTGACCCAAGAGTCTGAAGATAGAAACAAGAGAATGGTGAATTCAAGGCTATCCTAGCCTACATCATAAGAAATGGTCTTAAAACAGAAATAAATATTTAATACCCACCACCAGAACAAGACAATAAAAATCATTTTGAACAGATACATTCATTTTATGTGTTTTCTTTATTTAATTGTGGTGCTTAATCTTTTATGTAGCTTCGTGTGTGTGTGTGTGTGTGTGTGTGTGTGTGTGTGTGTGTGTGTGTTTTAAGATGGTTTTTCGCCACCATGTGGGTGCTGGGAATTGAACACCAGTCCTCTGCAAGAGCAGTTGGGGCTCTTAACCGTTGAGCCATCTCTCCAGCCTCTTCCTGTGTTGCTGTTGGTTTTTTTTTTGTTGTTGGTTTTTGTTTTCTGTTTTTGTTTTTGTTTTCTGTCTTTTAGAGACAGTGTTTCCCTCTAGCTCCAGCTGTCCTGGAACTCACTCTGTAGACCAAGTTGGACTTGAACTCACAAAGATCCGCCTGCCTCTGCCTCTCAAGTGCTAGGATTAAAGGCATGCACCACCACGCCCGGCTCTTCCTGTGTTTTTAATATATATTTTTTAGTTTTTTAATTTATTTATTTATGTGTATGAATGTACTGTCTGCATACAGGTCTGTGCACCCGTGTCGTGCAATGCCGTGGAGGTCAGAAGAGGGTGTTGGATTCTCCTGGAACTGGAGTTCTCCTGGAATTGGAGTTACAGACGGTTCTCAGCCACCATGTGGGTGCGGGGGATCAATCTTCCTGTGTTTTTAAAAAGATATTTGTATCCTCTGTGCATCAGTAAATTACAGATTCCCCTGCAATGACTTCCTGGATTTACACTTCATTGAGATATTTCAGACTGTTGTTAAAACTGCTGTTTCTGACTACTGTCATTCTTCAAGTCGTATCAAGAAGTATGCTTATCCATTAGTAGACAGTAGGAAAATCATGAGAACTTTCCTTTGGTAGACAACAATAACTATTCTGAAGTCGAACAATAGCTTTATGACAAATGGTTAGGAAATCCCAAACTTAGACAATCAACTATTAGAAGCTGATCACTGCTGTGTGAGAGTGAGTAGGCGTTAATTAAAGGAGTAACTATAGATAGGCTGATCAGGTTCCAAGGAAGAACTCACACAGAGAGGCATCTGGAGAAAGAAATCTGACTCAGTATGCCTTAACATATTTGACAGAATGCATGACATCTGGTGGGTGGACTATCAAAGGGTACAGAGTGGAGGGGGTTTAAATACAATTAATGGGTATTGTATGGAATGCATAGTCAATAAAGTATATGCTTCAAACAAATAATCTCAAAGGTATATGAGATTGGAGGTGGATGAAGAATGGATGTATATCTGAAAGAAACACATTGTGTTTGGAGCCACACATCTATATGACATGAACAGCAAACAGTTCCTCAGCTCTGAGAAAGGAGACACACCATGAGTTGCGTATACAACAACTTTTGAAGGCATTGACATATTTTCATTTGATAAAAATGGGATGAATATTATATACTTCATAGCTGAGGCTGAATGTTTTCTTCTTTAATAAATTGAAATAATTCAGTTAGTAACTAGCCATGTGAAAAGTTCATAAATATTAATGGAATGTTCTCAAATGTTCCATTTATTGTCCATGAATAGTCGTGAAAGATAGTAAAAGAACTTTATTGAAAATAAGCCTTAACCTTCTATAATAAAGACACACTTCATTGGACACTTTCCTGTAATATCATGGTTTTATCTTTTGTTATTCTTTCTTGTCAGTAATATAGAGAATTGTATGAAGGGTGACTAAGAAATAAATGTTTGAGACTTCTAAGCATGACATAATTCACTGCTTTACATGATGTTTAATGACCTTTCTATTTGTTAAACCTTTGACTCTGCTTATAGCTCTTTACCCTGTTTAACTAGAATTTGGTATTTATTTAGATCCTTTCAGAATCTAATACGTATTAGTAAAATTTCAGCTGCTAACAGAAAATTAAATTTTACAAATACAAGCTTTCTAAAACTGACTAAATTCCTTCAAAACATGATCTGAGGCTTAACATAAAAAGAATCTGTATTTAAGCCGGGCGTGGTGGCACATGCCTTTAATCCTAGCACTTGGGAGGCAGAGGCAGGCAGATCTTTGTGAGTTCAAGGCCAGCCTGGTCTACAGAGTGAGTTCCAGGACAGCTGGGGCTACAGGGAGACCCTGTCTCGAAAAGACCAAAATAAATAAATAAATAAATTTTTAAAAATTCTGAAAGTTCATGATCAATAAAGCTACTCTCATTTAAAAAAAATTTGGTGAGTGCAAAACAGAGTATATTTTATGACTTAAAATTTTAATGGCATTGCTATGGATTTTCCCCTTTGAAACTCATTATGAGATATTAAAAGGCAGTACCAGGCAGGACCTTTATGAGTGGTTGGGCCTCTGCCCTTATGTATGAATTAGTCTATTCATATGATTCATGAATTAATAGGTTATCTGGAGAGTGGGCCTACTATAAACCTCAGCTTGGCTAGGCCACGTGTATGTTCCCTGTCAGGAGATGTGATGACCTGTACTGTCTCTGGACTTTGCATGAAAGAAGGCTATCACCAGATGTGCACCTTGGATCAGAACTGTGAACCAAAATAAAACATTATTTTTTATGTCTTACCCAGTCTATGGTATTGGTGGTAAGCAACAGAAACTAGGTTATGACATTAACCTATATTTGTCAGATTTAACAGTATTATGCTAGGGACATGCCCACCTCAGGACCTGGCAGGGAATCCAAAGTTTGGTGCATCTCTTTCCCACGTGGCAAGGATAGCTTCATTTATTTTTATTTTTGAGTGTTTTTGTTGGCATGAATGTTAGTGTACCATGTGTATACAGTGCCTACAGATGCCAGAAGAGCCATCAGATCCCCTGAAACTGGAGATATTGGCAGTTGTTAGCTTCCATGTGAGTGCTGGGAACCAAGCCCCAGTCCTTTCCAAGAGCAGCAAGTGCTCTTAACCCCTGAGCAATCTTTCCAGTTTCCCTCATTGTCCTAATGTTTTAATGCTGACTCCCATTTTCTATATTTTAAGGTTATCTAATTTTTTTATTTTAATGTTAATTCTTGGGATAGGCAGTATACCCTATTAATTATAGTGAAAAACTTTCTCCAGTTTCTGTTCAGTTATTCCAGATCAGCATTTTAAATCAGAGTTTATTACTATGGGACTTGGGGTAAGTTACTTTGAGCCTCAGTGTTTTCATCGAATAAAATGGGAATAATAATTCTAATCCTATGAAGTTTTTATGAGGATTAGATTACATCAAATAATACATATAAAATGCCTAGGTTTATGCCTGTTACATTGAATGACAATAGTTGGGGGACTTGGTTATGAGCCAGGTACTTTTATACCAATCCAATAAAATAGAAGAGTTTCTGCTCAATGAAAAAATTATTTTAATTTTATCAACTCCAGCTTTAAGGTCTAATAAACACAACAATTATCAGCACAGCAAACAATATTGGTGCAGTAGTGGCATTTTTATCTTGGGGGTAATCAACAGTTACCTAATTGGACTTAAAGCCCACTCAATGGGAAGGAACTCATGTGTGGTATTATAAACATAACCAAGTACACATAACCAAATACAGATGGCTGGAGAGATCATAGATGTTAGAGAAAACTTTAAGGCTGTCACATCCTTAGACAAATGTAATTTCTTACTATATGCTAAATATGATCAGAGAGAGAGAGAGAGAGAGGCAGAGATGTGAAGGCCAGAGGAAAACTTTGTGGAATAGTTCTCTTCTTCCACCTTCATGTGGCTTCTGAATATCAGACTTAAGCTATCAAGTTTGTGCTGCAAGTGCTTTGACCCATAGAGCCATCTCACTGGTGCCTCCCCACCCCCATTTTTTATTGGTAAAGTACACATACTGAAATTTTAGTGAGTACAGTTTTAAAGTTCCAATTCACAGAGTAGTATGNAAAAAAAAAAAAAAAAAAAAAAAAGAATCTGTATTTAGAAGGAATTCTTTTTAATTTTTAAATTTGAGAATTTCAAGTGAATATTATATTTGCAGTATTTCTATTCCCCATCCAAATCCTCCCATGTCTCCAAACTCCTTCTTTATTTTGCTCTATTTAAATTATTATTCTTTAATACACATATATACAGTTTTAAATATATGTATAAGGCAATGAGTCCATTAGTGCTTCTTGTGTGCTCCTATGTTTAGGGCTGGCTGAACTCTTAGGGACCTGGTCCTTGAACAAACACTGATTCTCCCTCTTTCGGCATCCATTGATTGCCTACAGCTCTCCATCTGTCAGAAAACCATGGCATTTCCTCCATGCATCTTGGCATCTCAACTGGTTTTGTCCTGTGCAGATCTCAGACTACAGTGTTGACATTTCATTGGGTACATTTCCCTTCAAATCTAGCAAAGGCGTTTTGATCGTCTGACTTTTCCTTACTGTCCCCTCTTCTGTCACATTCCCTGAGCCTTAGGTGCAAATGTTACATTGTGGATATATTGCTTCGGCCTGGGCACTTCACAAACATGCATTCTCTGTGTTTGATCAATTGTGGAACTCTGTAATAGTCCCCATCTTTTGCAAAATAACCTTTTTTGATGAGTGAGGAGTGATAAAAAATGTTTGCCATTAAATATAAAGATTTGTATTTAGCATGCATTTAAAAATTGTGTTGGTATAGGAATATAACAAAATAAATTTTTCTCTAGTATCTGACCTCTCTAGTCTGTGTACTTGACTATGCTTATAGTACCAAACATTGATTACCTCCTACTGAGTGGGCCTTACATCCAATTAGATAGCTGTTGATTATCCCCAAGAAAAAAATGTCGCTCTACCCAGTAGAGATAATTTGTCAGGCTGGTCATTGTTGTGGTTTATAGGGTTTACAGTTGGGTAGGATCATTGCTTGGTTTTGGCCTTTGGAATCTTACATAATATCTTTTTTTTTTAATTAGTTTTTATTGATGCTTTGTGCATTTCATACATTTTTTCCAATTCAGTTCAGGCTTATTTCCCTTTCCCTCCCCCCCCCCACCCCATCGCAGATCAGGCATTCTGCCATAACTGTCGCATCTTTCTC